>ATSW01067186.1:0-10343 GCA_000444245.1 Botryllus schlosseri | reverse complement strand
GATTAAACTACTTCTACTTGACAAACTGAAAATAGCGAAAAGTAAGTAAGAGCTCACAAAATATTACTGAGTAGAAGTAGAAGTAGCGAAAAAAAGATCTACTCGGGTAAGTACCAGAAGTAGAGGGAAACTACTTGAGTAGGTCGAAAAAGTAGAAGTACTTCGTTACTGACTACCTCTGGATATATGTCGTGTTTGAATGATTCATACATATTAGGGTATTAGAGAGTCCATGTTGTAAAAACTTCTAAAATTTGAAAAAAGGAAGGATATTTAGAAATGCATTCTTCCATGTTAATTGCATAGTGAATAATTCGAACGGTGCCGCAATGAAACACTTTTGAATGTCATCGTTAATCATATGTTCGCATATGTTTATTGATCATATGATAGTCATTTAATCGTCACTGCGACATATAAGTTTCGAAGTAAATTGGTAATACTGTTGGAGTCGGAGTTGGAGTCGTAGTTCTCTGAAAAAATAGTCGTAGCCGGAGTCGGTACGTTTAATGACTCAGGAGTTGGAGTTAGAGTTGGTATAATGAAAATGTCTGGAGTCGGAGTTGGAGTCGGTGGTAAAATTTACCGACTCCACAGCCCTGGTTGTCATGCGACTCCATACGTACTCTGAAGTTTGAAATGCGGATCCGACGTCCAAAAAGGTTGGGAACCACTACACTAGATAGTAACTATAACATTTATGCAGATTTTCAAAGAAAATTCAGTGATATCGCGACGCTTTTTCGACAATTTAACTCATGACAGTGGTGCAAACCTGTTTTTATTCAAAATCTGTCAAGTAGAAGCGGAAGTAGTCTGGATTCATAAGCACTCAAGGATATAGAGCAACAGTGCATGTATAGCAAGCGTACATGAGTTGCTTGACCACTCCCGGGAACCTACCGCCCTCATACATTCTCACTATTACGCCGAAACACCACCCAACTATATGGAGATCAATATATGTTATATTTTACAGGACACTGTACCCGTGCGTCGTACTGGGAAGACTACTAACCGGACTCGCGACCGGCGTGTACTACATACTACCCGCGACCTTCGCAAACAAATGGTTCCCAGCCCATCAGATCGCGACAGCTTTCTGCGTGCCTTTCGTGGGATTAGGCATTGGCGGCGTGTTCTGCTCCCTGCTGTTATCGCACCTGATTCCGCACGAAATAATTGGTCAATCCGAGGTGGAAATCGAAGCCGTACGAATCGTTTACACGGCCATATTCGGAGTAGGAGCCGGATTGTTAATGGGGATCACTGTGTTTTTCTGGATATACGCGAAAGACGGTCCCCCCACGCCACCTAGCGGGGCGGAAGTGTACATTACGAAAAACCAGTCACATAACAAGGATTTTCAGTTGCAATCGAGCCTCATGGCATCGCTGAGACTGCTGAAAGCCCGCGAATTTGTGCTGTTAACGGCAGCCAACTTTTTGAGCACTTCAGCGCTCGTGCTGTTTATCGTGCTGATGCCTTCTATGGTGGCCGACACGTTCCCGGAGATTGACGCAACCGCGATAGGCTACCTTAATACGGCGGCGTATTCGTGTTCGATCGTGTCGACTCTGCTTTGCGGTAGGATTCTCGACAAATTCGGGGCGTATCAGGTCTTCAGCAGCGTCGGTGAGTGGTTTTGTACTTGTACGGGCCAATGGTGTCGTGCGTTTCCGAAGTATCTTACAACGAGTCTATCTCATCATAGGTGATCAACTGATCAATGATCACGACCACAGTATTGGCCAAGTCACATTTGATGCTTAAGTAGAAGGAAGTCAAATTAACGTTGTGAGTTTACACTCAAGTAAAGTAGCTTTCCAAGACATGTCGAAACTACTGCAAGTGGAAATACAAAATGAAGGCTTGAAAATCACAGAGGTAAGTAGTCTCAGAAACTCGATTTAGTGGAGGGGTCACGAACTTTAAAAAGTTAATCAAAGGCGAATAAACGAATGATGACATAATAAATAGGTGCAATTTCCGAAAATAAATTCAGTTACCGTGCCCAGGGGCCCAGTTGCCCAGTTGGTATGACAATTCCACTCATAAAAAGGTGATGCAAACATACCCCAAGACTACTTTCTCTCTAACAAAATCCGAATTATATATAGTGAGTAGTTTTGGCCGAAAAACTCAACTGGAAGAGGAATCCGTCTAAAAACATAACCATCAGAGTGAGTAGCAAGAATAGGGAGTACTCCACCATTACCACCTCTGGCCACAATGAGTCTGTGACCTTACGTCATTGTCAATATGATTCGCTCCTGATTGGCCCGTCTCGAATGTTGCCTAAAATCATAACACCTTGAATCATTTTCATGTTTTAATTGGCCTTGTGTGAATACAGTGCAAGTAGGCCACACCTACTTGAGTACTCCATAAAAGCAAATTTGAAATCGCCTTTTTGACATGTCAACGCCTACGGTCCCAGGTACAGGTTTAGTGGCGCTCTTCAGCATCGGACTCTACGTTGGCCATCTCAAAGAATATTTCCCTCTCATCTGCATTCTTTACCCACTCATGTTCCTGTCTCGTACATTCACGGTGTCCACCTTCGTCGAATTCCTGGTCGAAGTCACTTATCCGATGAACAAAACCGTCGTGACTTCCCTCCACTTTGCGTTTTACAACATGGCGTTCTTCGTCACGGCCAGCCTGGAACGGCTCGCGTTCAGGAACTGCGGCTCTAGCTGCGCGTTGCTGGTGCCTATCATCGGTAACGTTCTCTCTCTGGGTTGTCTTCTGATGGTGAAGCCGGATTATAAGAGAAGCAAAGTGAACGCGAGCGCGGGGCGTGTAAACGGCGGAGAATTGTTGCCCACGAAAAGGTGAGTCTGCGCTTTGTAGGTATTGCGGTTGCCAGATCGAAGAGCGGGCCGTGGAACCGATCTTTCGCTAAATTTTCTCTTGATGGAGTCGGAGTCTCAGATTTTGTACCACTCTTAGGTGTCTGAGTGTGAGTTTCGCTGAGCATTATCTTGATAAGAGTCGAGTCGGAGATAGGAAAACATATACTCGCTAGAGTTGGAGTTTGTTATAATGGTCTGACTCCGACTACAACACCTTTAAACCCGAACCAAATTTTCTCAAATATTACTAAACAGTGCCGTTACAGTTACGGAAGTTATCAGGTTTTACGCGTTGGCCGACCTTCACAACCATATTTCTTTCTGCGAGCACATTTTTGTTAATGTAAAAAATAGGTTGATTCACTTTGTATAATGACAACTAAAAATGAAATATATGTATAATTTTCCGAATGGATTTAATTTTAAAGGAATGTCAGAGTTCTGAGAAGAAAATATAGGAGTCGGAACTGTCCTGGTAGATTTCCTTCTATATCAAGTCGGGAACTTATAGTTCGCGAGCCATATATCACTTTCTTGGGTATAGGATATGGCTATTTGCAATAATTAAATTTTTATTCACAATTTATCAATATTGCAGCAACCACGGTTAGATTGCTTATTCTTGTGGAAGTATAAACATGTCTTTGAGAGGTCAAGAGAGTGACATATTCGGGGTTAGGGGCTCAGTCATCCTTTTTAAAATCCTCAAATTTAAATTGTTGTCTCGCCGGCGACCAACATCACTCACGAATTCGATGCACCCGCCCCGAAATCTTGCATTGCACGATACAGTGATTGATCAGATAGAATGGCAGACATGGCGACGCCTGTATGACATTGACAATCTAGTTTTCAAATACACATTTTCTTCCCGATCTACGGCGAGAAATGAATTGCCGTGGAAGTGACAGTCATAATTACAAATCCAAATTACAAACAACGCCGTAGCTATATCCACGTCCTTGATTGGTAAGTAGTTGTAAGGGAGATGTGGTACCGATGGATCACTGGGACCGAAAATACTTGAAAAATTCTCCATGATAATTCCATGATTAGACTTTGTGAATTTGTCTACAATTACATGCTGACAGAATCTTTCCTCACATGCAAAAAAAAATCGACCTGCGTGAGTTATGGGATCCGTGACGAATGATTTACGTTTTAGGGGGTGTAAAGTAAATTTGGATTGACATTTGCATTTTTCTATATCACCTTTCAGACTAACAAACCCGCCATAAATTTTGATGTGAAGTGTAGGGCTTGTATCAGGGTATATAATGGCACATATTTTTTGAATCAATACCATCCTCAAGTGGACTATTTTCAAGTCAATTACAATATTTATGGGGTGGGGGACCTATGGTACCATAGCCAAATCAATCAAAATAGATGGACCAACTAATCACTTAACAACAGAAACTCGCCTAAATATATAAAGACTGTAAATCATAGTTAGGCTACCTGTGGAGTTCTATCGCTATTACAAGGTTTTCGAGAGTCAAAATGTCGATTTGCGGGTAATATGTATGCGGCATTAATTTTGTAAGTTAAGGCATAAATCGAAACATGATTTTAGGCCAACATTTGAGTTGATGTAATCTATTTTATTCTTGAAGGTCGCGACGAAACATTTATCATTGGCTTGCTGTAGCTTAGCTTATAGTACACAACAAAACAAGTTAACAAATTTGAGTTTTTGAGCGTATGTCTCATAGGTCCCATGGTCGTGTGCCTTTGGACCCACCGGGTGGGGACCGATGACACGTTCGAGCAACAAATTTTAAACGTTTATAAATATTTTTTGAAAAGGCGGATATTCATGTAAATGTCCGCGATAGGTAGAGCTTGTGTCGAAGTGTTGAGACGGTAAAAGATCTGCTATTCTTGGCTGAAGATTTGGGGGCCAGAGATCATTTTGCAATTTTTGATCCATCGGTACCACATCTCCCCTACCTTTGAAAAGATTTCGTGCTTCGCGCGACCAGGGCATGACTGCACACTGCACAGTTGCACACGGAGTTGTCATGACATAATTGTTATCAATTTTGAAGCGTACTCATATAAGTCTTGTTTTCAATGTTACCTAATTCGGTTCGTTCCTATCGGACGACTAGAAAAAGGTTATCAACATTCAAGTTGCCCGCGCAATGGTTTGTAAATCTCATGTGGCCCTTTGGCCGAAAAGGTTGGCCACCGCTGACAAAGATAGAATTGGACATTATTGGCAAATTACAATTCAGTTGCATAGAGGAACAAAGAAGCAATATGCATTTTCCCGATGCAGTCACAAATGGATGCAATTTTTGGAATTATACCATGATATTGTGACAGAGCAAATATATCCTCTGGTTGTAAAATTGATGTAAATATAGCCAAACGCTCCTTCCCACTTGACAAAATTAACAATATTTGAGGTGTAGCTTAGCTGCTTGGGTCGAACAAATGATTAAGAAAGACAGCAAGTCCTAGTCCTTGATTACTTGACTTTAGTGCATGTGGAGTGTAGACTAGACATATGCTATTTGACTACTTCCTACGTTTCGTTTATGACCAATGTCTATTAGTGGTGAGAGTGAGTGTGCTTGTAATCAGTACAGTGTGTAATGAGAAAATTAGTAATATGCATCCCTGTATATTAGATGCTGACTCATACATAAGAGCAACACTTCGATTTTTTTTATCTACATTTTAATTATACAGGATAGGACATATGTCGTATTTCAATGATTCATACATTTAGGTCAGGGGTTCTCAACCCGCGGTCCGCGGGCCGCATGCGGCCCCCAGACGATTCTTTTGCGGCCCGCGACATCTTTCAATATAATCACTACTGGCCCCGTATTGTTATGGAAGACCGATGTGTCACATTTGTCGAAGAACAGTTGTTGTAACAAAGCCTAGAAGCTTGAAATGATAGCACGATAGTTTCATCTGGAGTTATAGCCTACATATCAAACGTTGCTAGCTTGGTTCCAAGCCCAGCAATCCATATTTTGAATCATTTTTAAAATTGCCGACGACATGACAGACGCATTGTTCAAAATTGCTTGGAATATCGCTAAACCCAAGAATCTGCTAAAGAACGCATGACTTCAATAAAACTTTAACGTACTGTGCGAATATTCGCTGTTTCCGGAACTTAGCAGCAAGTCTTACATCACCTGACAAATTTCGAAGCTTCAGTTGTCTGATTCAACAGTCACCAGAAGAGTAACAACGATATCAGTCGATCTTTTATCGCATGTTCTATAACACGTTGCCACGTAGACTACTTTAGCCTAGCATTGGACCTATCCATCGATGCACACAGTGCACACACATTGCATAGCTAATTATCCAGGGGCTTTTTATCAGAGTGAGCATGGGCATATTTCCAGAGGAAATGCTGACGGGGAAACGTGGGAAGGGGACCAGTACATCAATTTGACAAAGCTGACTTCTGTAACTATTGGTGTAGGGTTCCATCCATGGAAGGAAAGGAGGAGAGTTGATTGATTTGCTCAGAAATGACCCCCAACGTCTCAATTCTTCTCATATCACTGAGAGCTCAAAGTGATAATGACCTCAGTAACGAAAAAGTCACCGTAATTTTATACTTGCTCGCTCACGCATTGAAACAGAGAGTTCGGTTCTCTGGTGGTGGAAGGGTTTGAAGGGTGCATATACTATACCGACGTGGCAACGAATGGAATGTACGATCCATGAAGGGATTTACTTGCGCCACTAGAAGATCGATATTCTCACAAAAAAAACAGCAACTGCAAACTTACGAACGCTCTCCACTAATGCTTTAGAATGCATAAAAATGTACTAAATTCCCGAATAAGACTGATAAATAGGCCTAAATTTAATAGTAGCCCACAAATACATGGTGATAATGTTCTGCGGCCCGCAGCGTCTTTTAGTGTGAAAATGCGGCCCGTTATAAGAGGGAAGTTGAGAACCCCTGATTTAGGTTATTAGAGAGTCCATGTTATAAAAACTGATAAAATATGAATAACGGAAGGATATTTAAAAAGGCAATCTTTTATGCATAGTGAATAATTCGAGCTGTGCCACAATGAAACAATTTTGCATGCCATCGTTTATCATAGGTTTTGGCTATATGATAGTCATTTAACCGTCACTGTGACATATAATTTTCGAAGTAAATTGGTAATACTGTTGGAGTCGGGGTTGGAGTCAGATTCGGAGTCGGAGTCGGTAGTTTTAAAGACTCGGGAGTCGGAGTCGGAGCCGGAGTCGGAGTCGGTAAGTTTGAAGATTCAGGAGTCGGAGTCGGAGTCGGAGTCGGTCCATTGAAAACGCGTGGAGTCGGAGTCGGTGTTGGAGTCGGTAGTAAAATTTACCGACTCCACAGCCCTGGTTTGCATCACCGGTGGTGGTGTTTCAGGAGGAAGAACCTATTGCTCTCTTGCAGGCCACGCTGTCAACCTTGTTATTCTTGTGACAGATTTACTAATTATCATGAGTGCCGTGCGTCACCACAGGAAACAGTGCACGATACTAACACAATGGCGTATGACCCGCTTGTCATATCCTGCTACCCTGCAACATATGTAGTGCAGCCTTGTCTTATAAGATAATTTTTGGTAGGGTTACCATATCATGGAATGGGGAATGGCGGACACATCAGGATCAGGAAAGTTGGTTGATTAAATCTGAAAACCGCCGGTTCGCTTTTTTTTTGCTGTAAAATTTGGTGAGTTGACTAAAAAAAAGGTCATCACTTTCGTTCGACTCCCGATTTGCACACTTTTTACTTGAATTTAGTGGTTTTGACTAAACAAAGGGTCGTCACTTTCGATCGAACCACAAATTTCCCGCCCGAACGTCGGTATTTGCTATTTAGCGTCATTTATGCCCATTTTCACTCGAATCTGCCCATTATGTTAGCTGAGAAGCTGTAAAGGAGGAATAATTGCCAAAAAGGAGGGCATTTAGGCGTCCTCGGAAGACATTTTCGAAAACCTCAAAAAGGAGGACAAATCCCCCTAAAGGAAGACGTATGGTAACGCTAATATTGGGTCACACATAGGGGATGTCAAAAATTCAGATTAAATATTTTTAAATTCAAGACGAATATCCGACCATTCAAATCCCAGTCTAAATCTTCACATAGTTTGTTATCAGATGAAAATCAAAACCTATATTTGGTAACAGCAAAGTCGGTCAAAGAGATTATGGTAATGGTTATTCTCGAGCTCTTATTTAAAAACTAATACGAATTTACTAGTCCTATACACACCAATTCTATTGGAGCCCAGGTAAATACTAATATTCCATAAATATATGTCCATTAGGGCTGTTCAAAAAAAACTTTTTTTCCTGAATCTTGGTGGTTACGTGATTCAATCGTTAGGTTGCCTTAAAAAACGACGCACGCCAAATTTTTACTCATTCCAACCAATAATCGCTGATTTCGGACAGTTTGAAAATTTTGAATTCACCCAAAGATGCAAAATCAATTTTTTGTCAGATTTTACTGTTAACCTCATGAAATCGTTGCGCTGTCTTCAAAGACGATGCAAAACTAATTTGACTCAATTCCAACCAGTAGAAGCGGAGCTATTTGAGTTTTTCTTCGATAATTCGGGGATCATCCTATATCGGTGGATAACCCAAGAATTATCATCGAAAAACTCAAATAACTCCGCTTCTACTGGTTGGAATTGAGTCAAATTTGTTTTCCATCGTCTTTGAAGACAGCGCAACAATTTCATGGGGTTGACAAAAAAATTTGACAAAAAATTTTTTTTGCATCTATTGGTAAATTCAAAATTTTCAAACTGTACGAAATCAGCGATTATTGGTTGGAATGGATTAAAATTTGGTGTGCGTCGTTTTTAAGGCAACCTAACGATTTAATCACGTAACCCTCAAGATTCAGGAAAAAAAGCTATTTTTGAACAGTCCTAATGTTCATATTCCATGTCGCAGTCATCTCAAAGAGCCCCTCGTAGAGTAGCGCAAATATCGCTCCTACAAAACGAATGAAATGCACCATATCTGGTAATGGTAATCTCCTTCATAATCATGCATAATATCTATCTGCTCAGTTATATAATTGCAACTGTTTCGTACCTAAAAGCCTGATAAAGTGGAAAATGAACGAAATAAGTATAAAAATTTATGGTTGTGCAACGAGATGTTTACCGAAATCAGAAATTTGCATTCGAGCTCCGACATATACTTTATTTCAAAGTAACTGCTTTCCCAGATTTCCGCCGATGCATTGGTTAAGGTATACCAAGCAATAATGCAAGATAAGTCGCTGCACAAGCATATAGAAACTATAAAGGCTGTCAGATTCGTTTTGACATCATCACTATACCGGCACCCTGCCGTTGAGCCGTTGAGCATTACGTCATTCACTGTACCAAGTATGAAGGCCCTCGACAGTATCTGCGGGACCAAATTGGAGACACCGTTCCTTTCCGCTTGGAAACATTGCTGGTTAATCCTCTAACCATGGGCACTCTGATAGAATATGCCCTACTAACCGGTCGAGAGTTATAAAGATATAAAAGGATACCTGATACTCTCATCATAGATCTGGTGCAAAAGACCATTAGAAGTCGAGCATCAATATTAAACTTATACAACAACAACAACAACCCTGCTATACCTGTACCGGTTTATTTTATGTTTATTAACATTTAACAATTGCTGCTTGTACTTCTGTCGGTCAACTGCGTTTGCTATCAAGCTACAGTACTGAAATGGTTTCATATCATTCTAACTGCAATGAAGAAACAATTAAAGACGCCAAAACAGGCAAATACCTGAGCAAACTACAGCGGAATGATCGGTAACTGCTGACTGCTACGATCTCTCTCGCTACTTAATTGCGTAGTTGAGCAACCTTGTTGCAGTCGGCATACGTCGTTAGTGTACTTGTGCATGATTTGTCGCGTCGTGAGCCCATTGTGCATCGGGCTTCATGCATATATACCGGCCGTGTTTACTAATGCAGACGGTGGCTGCTTGCACTCTCTTGTTTAAGATTGGGTCTCTGGGCGAGCGCAGTGTCTTGGTACTGGCGTCTTTTGCTCGTCCTATGTGTTGTTATGGATAGCCAGTAGTGGCTATTGGGGTGGGCGAGGTGGGCGGTCGCCCGCCCCCTCCCCCTGGTCGAAGCCCCCCCCCCTCTTCGGTTTATGCGCTTTTTTCAGGAAAAATAGCGAATAAACATGGAAATCCGTGAACCAAGCAAGAATATGATTCCGTACAAATGTGTCAATCATCTTCAAATCTCTGCATTCGTTAGAAAAGTCCCGTATCCCTATAATCATAACGTCTCCGCATGCTGTAGAATGACTTAGTTTTGATGTAGTCTATCCTTGCACACATGCAATGATAGATATGGCCGAATCCAGCATCCGGCCAAACCTTGACGCGGTGAAAGATAGGTAATTCTAACAGATGCTAAAGGGGGTTCTGGGGGGCGGAACCCCCTATAAGTTACGGTTAGACACTCATAGG
>ATSW01067181.1:0-11772 GCA_000444245.1 Botryllus schlosseri | reverse complement strand
CCCCTAATATCCACCTTGTATCCAAAGTTTTGAACTTTCCTGGGTTTTAATGTATTAATTTTAAAATAATTCAAAATAGTTTTCGGCCGACACTCGACAGTTGTAATTGTCAGCAACTAGTAGAGAATTGGAACATAGTGTCAGCCAATAATACGTCTGGGTTTATGTCACTATGAAGATATTGCGTACTGGAGTTAGCACCTCCAAGAGGCTGCCTGCTACTCAATTTGCAATTGAAAATCTAATTTCTTGTAAAATCGGATTTCTCCGTGTTAAATCGATGGCACCGGTATGCTAATTCTCAATGGATTAACTTTTACAGAAGAAAAACGGTTCTGATTGGAGTACTTATAGAAAATGATAGATTTCCATATTTAAATAGCCCAATTAGCCCGTTATTCATGGCGTTATCTAAATTATTTCCACTATATCAAGGTGACAGACCTTTCCCATTTAGTCGTAGTTTGAAGCGTGACGTATCTAATTTTGAATTGATAGTTTTGAATTTTGTATTTGAAATAGCTAGTCTCCCATCGCTAAAATACATTTAATGATATGTCTGTGTACGCAACGAATCTCATAATGGTTGGTTTGCAATGGGAGATGCAGACGCACTGTAGCTATAGCATAGCGTGGAAGGTGTCATTTGTAGAGTTATTTTGACGGTGATACACAAGCTGAAATCACCGTCAATAAATACAGCTCGAATTGTATTGTATTGTGTTATCTCATTCTATCATACCAATTTCTAGTCCATCCAAAACATGGATATGAAATTCAATTGTGCAGACACGCACGTCTGAATGTCTACTGAAGATAAGATCACAATCTGTGAGCAGACAAAGACAACTAGAAATTTTTTTGCTTTTGTAAATTAGATAAGAAACATTTAACAAATTAGATTAGAACTATATTATCGGCGTTCTACTGTGACAAGTCTGATTAGCCAGCTAAAATTATCTAGTTCTCCATGTCTGCATGTGAGCGTACGGTATTAACTCTTGGTGGATTATGATCTAACAATATTGTCGCGTCTGATTATGTTATTATCTTTCACAGTGAAAATTTACGGGGACTTGTGTTGCCTGTAACGAGCTTTATTTTGTTATGAGTCACCGACACTGGGTTGTTTTACTATAGAACGCTGTGGTTTCTGACGATTTAATATGATGATTGTCTCTGGATTCGAGTTTAATACATCCTGTGGCTGTTTATGTTTGGCGTGATGTGTTCGGGCTAATTTTTTTATCTGTTTTATAGGTTTCCTTCTGTCGATAGAGATAGATTTCAAGGACTGTATCGGTGCGTTTCGCGTAACGCTACGTCGGCTGGAATATCGAACTTTGCGAATGTGTCTGTTAAAGGTAATATAATATATTCATATTGCGAAAAAACGAATATTTTCGGCTGACACTCGTCAGGGGTAATCGTCAGCGACTAGTAGAGAACGGGAAAGAACATTGTGTGTCAACTATCGTATCACAAAATGTGACGTCGCCGGCATGAAATTTCGTATCATCGAGATTAGCCATGGAATTGGTAAATCAGTCACACACTACAAAACTAATATAGCAGTCTTTCTGAAATATGGACTCATTCCGACTTCGATCAAAATTTGGTCGTAAATGGTCAAAGTTTTTCGACTTTCATTGGATTTTGTGATTTTTCTTTAACTTCTCGGAAAAATTTTCATGGCGAAACTTTTCAGTGGATTTCTTTTCTGAATGCTCTGTATACTGTCTTTAGGGATTCAGATCATTCGAAAGAGAAAGCTGAAATGTTATTTATTTCAACAACAAAAATTTCATTTTTCTGAAAAATTGGAAAAATTGTTTATTTTTTACTTTAGTGAACCTGTGTGACACACTGGGGTGAAACCCTTATACAAACAAAAAGCATTTCATGTTGTCAAGCATCCCGAGATATGTAAACCTACAAATTTTCGAGTTGATCGCATGATATTTTCATCCTCAAAAATAATTCCTAGTATTCCTTGCATGAAAAATCAAAATTTCGAGAACGAGCCATTTTAATTTCGTTACATGCAAAAGTAACAGTTGTCAAACCGTCCGCGTTTTAGACGGCTTCTTTTCACGGGAATAGTTCCGCTCGGAATTTCTCCCGACTCTGTGTAAATAATCAAGGTTTGTTCCGAGTTGTATTTGTTGACATGACGGGCCGGGAGTTTCATGGCGTTTTGCGATGAATGGTGATCGCACGTGACGCGTCCAAAAGATCATTTGTTGCGGGCTTTTTCGTTTGGTATTAGTTTGTCCTTGCTGTGTGAGTTATCAAATCAATGTAACATTGTGTTGAGATCGACATGGCATGCCAGTGCCAGATATGATTGGTAAGACTTTTTAAAATAACCTTTTTTTAAAAATTTATTGGCTATTTTGATGAAATTAGTTGAAAAAACGTGGCACACCAAATTTTGTTCAATTCTAACGTGCAGAAGCGAAACTATTAGAAAAAAGAAGACTGATGATCACCCCCCGAGTGTCAGCCAAACATATTCTGGTTTACATCAATATGAATATTAGGGGTATTCAAAAGTGACTTTTTTTCTCAAATTGTAGGCTACTGGCTACTTGATAAAATTGTTAGGTTACCTAACTTAAGCCTACACGCCAAATTTGGTTCAATTCCAGCCAGTAGCCGCATTGCTGCAGTAGAAGAAAGTTTCTATTTATTATTAAATGAATAAACAAAAATTTCAAAATTTTCTGTTCGCCTCAAAGTGTTAGGTTGTCTATAGAAACGATGTTCACCAATTTTGGTTCAATTCAACCGGAGGAAGCGGAGTTACTGCCGTCGAAAAATTTGGATTATCAATAAAATAGCATTTACGCTGACCAATTCTTTAATTATTTATTGTAATTGTGCGCACCGTAAATACTATTTTATTCCAATCCAAATTTTTCGTCGGCAATAACTCCGCTTCCACTGGTTGGTATTGAGCCAAATTTGGTGGACATCGTCTCTATAGACAACCTAACACTTTCATGAGGTGAACAGAAAATTTTTGGTTTATTTATAACTAGAAACTTTCTTCTCTTGTAGCAATGCGGCTACTGGCTGGAATTGAACCAAATTTGATGTGTAGGCTTAAATTAGGTAACCTAACAATTTTACTGGTACAATTTGAGAAAACAAGTCATTTTTGAACACCCCTAATGAATATATTATTCAATTTTATACTAAGTTCTGTATCTCTTTCTAACATTCTCATATGAAATACCAGTGTTTGTGAAAACCTTGAAGTACATACGCTCTGAGTTAATCTTGTGTAGTTTTCATTGTCATGCCAAGCATTCAATCGATGTGTTGACAATTTCCCGCATTGATACTCACTCTGGTTAGGTATTGATTGACACAAGTAGGCTTACGGACCTCAAGAATCGCTCCTTAGTGCTAACCTCTTGACGGCGTTTTGGAATTATGACAATTACCATAATAGCACGTAATAAGCACCTTTTTACATTTGCTAACAAAGGATATGTAGCGTGATCTTACCTTTTTCCTTGTAATAGGCTTTTAATACCCGTTTTGAGGTTAGTTTTTGGCTTAGTGTCTAGGCGGGCGGATCTTGTCACGTTTTTAATTGTGGCTACCTGAATTCCGGATTAATTTTCCACTTCTGCCTCGAGGCGTTACTACGGCTGGCGTTATTGGCTGGTTGTGTTGTTTTTTGTTTATAGTGATTGTGATTGATATTCCTTAATAGGGTGACTAAAGACTAGGCTTTAAGTATAAACCGTGATTTTGACATTGTAGAGAGGGATGTTGCAAGCTTTCAGCCCTGGTACTGATTTTAGTACAGCCCCTTGCAGACTTGTACATTTACAATAGGGATTGTTCGAAAAGAACTTTTTTTTTACATTTCTCTGGCTACTTGATAAATTGTTAGGTTGTCTGAAATAAACGATGCACAACAAATTTGTCTCCGTTCCAACCCGTAGAATTTGCTGATGTTTAAAATTTAGTTTTTGAAATCATAGTATTTACGGTGGGTAGATCTATATTAGGCCTAAAGAAGCAAAGAATTTGCCGCCTTAAATACTATTTTTCCCAGATCCCAACTTTTGTACTACAATAACTTCGCTTGTACTGGTCGGAATTGAAAAGAGTAGCTCTAGTTCTAGTTGCAAGTATTGAGAATTGAGTAGTTCTAGTTGCTAGTATTAAAAAGTGAGTATTGTACCAGTAGTTCTAGTTGCAAGTATTGAAAAGTGAGTACGGTAGTTCTAGTTCTAGTTGCGAGTTTTTACAAGTGTGTAGTTCTAGTTCTAGTTGCACATTTCAAGCGCCTGTTACTTTGTACAAGTCTGAATTTTAGCCCCAAAAGATCTTGGCTAGTTTGTGATTTGATTTGATATGAAAGCCTATGCAGTATTGAGAACGATGACAGTTCACTATCAGATTCATACGGAAACCTTGACTTTGTGTTTAATTTGCCACTCGGTTTTTATGTGATAACTTTATTTCACAGTGCCGCCGGTACCCCAATATCCTCCTAACGTCTACGCCATCGGATCTACGTACTTAAACGTTTCGCTGAACAGCGATAAGTTCCAGGGTGACCCGCCTATCATACAAAATGTGCTCAGCTACAGACCTCTGCAAGGGTTATGGTCAGGTAAGTACCAGTGCTCTGCTCTGCACTGTACAGTGTACATACATACTTGTAACTGTAAGCAGGGTTGTAATTATAACCAAGTCACAAGGCAATCTCACTTTTATAGTTTTGACTCTTGTCAAGTCGAGTCATCTTTAGTTCGCCACCGAGTCAAGTCAGAGTTCAAGTCAGCGAGCAGAGGGCCGAGTATGAGTCTTACATGATAATGTGGCCTGCGGCCCCAGTCTGCCCAGATTACCCACTACTTGCTTACTAGGTCCAATTTTAGTCACTGTATGTTATTATATACGTGTATGCGCAGCGTACGAGAGTGGAGCTTATGCGTAAGTTCGTCAAAGCGAGAAGACTTGCATTATCGGCATTTACAATGTACTCAACCCTAATGTCGTTTGTGGTAATCATGGTGTTTGTCGACTACAATGGTCAATTCACCAGGCTGATATTTCTTATTTTTGATTCCGTAACTGTCGACATGTAGCACGGCACACTTCTAGGCTTGCAAGACACCGCATATGCCAGTGGTTGCCAACTCAAAACGAGTCGCGGGCTACTTTTCAAATTTCGTAGAGGACGCAGGCCGCATGAATTCAATATCGAGATTAATTAGGCCGCACAGTTGAACACCGAAGCTATCTCGTTACCTACTCAACCCTAATAAAATGATATCTTTGTAAATTTGGCATACTGGACTTGACGAATGCCTTGAAATCTTAATTAAGAATTGCACCGTGTGTTGATTGATCAGAGAGAAGCAGACAGGGCGGTGCCTGTATGACAACGCTTTTCTGAAATCCACATTGTCTTCGTCATTATCGGCGAGAAATGGCTTTGAAGTGACATTGCTGTCGTTAAAATACATTCAATAATGCGATTTATTCCTTGTATATGCGGATAAATGGGTGGATAATGTATCGATTCAGCAATCTGGCCCGCCAAATACTCAATTTTCCTATATACGGCCCGCCGACTGGAGAAGTTGCCCGCCCCTGCTATAGCATCATAATCATAAATTTAAAAAGTATAACGAATAATGAATATTTTCGGCTGACACTCGTCAGCAACTAGTAGAGATTGTTGATATACAATGTGCTTCCCAATTCTTTACTAGTTGCTGACAATTACCCCTGACGAGTGTCAACCAAAAATTTTCGGGCTTATTTCAATATGAACACACTATTCATACTCCGTCACAGACGCACATGAGATCTCCACGAAATTTTATCACATATGGCATTTGCGGCCCGACACGACATACGAACTAAGAGTGACGCTGGCCCGTCCTGGCAAAGGGGGGCGCGGAGTGCCCGGGCCGGCCCGAAACGTGACGACGATGTGCGGTGTGCCACTGAAACCGGTTAGCGATGTTCAAATTCAAGCCATGGCTTCAAATGAACTGAAAGTCATGTGGGAGGTATGGTTTTTCCTTTTATACTTATATCTCATTTCACGGAATTCAGTTTGTTCCCACATGAATCGTATTGCAGTTATCGTCGATCTGAATTCATTGTGGTTTACTGGATTCTAATGACTTGACTCGACTCAAGTCAATTTGTTTATTGTCCCGGCTTGTACTCGAGTCATTGCGCATTAGTGTTGTTTTAAAATACCTTTTTTTTTTCGGATTCCGGGGATTTACTGATTAAATTGGCTAAAAAAATCGCTGCGCATCGTAACTACTATTATAACCAATTACCGAATTCAAAGAAAATTTTTTTGTGATTTCGTTGTGGAATAGAGATTAATTTGAAAATCCGATTTTTTATCAATCATACTGCTTCAAAGTACATTTTGCAACAATATTTTTCCGTGTGAACGGAATCCTACATGGATTTTCAAGTCCGCACCCCCACAATTTTTTTTCGCCCGTAACTTTTTTTCCTTCGAGTTTAGAGTGAAAAAGTCGATATTTTCAATTCCTTGGCCCCAGAATTGGATAATTAGACATTTCAACTGATTCTCCACCATGATTGAAGCAAAAAATATGGATTTTAAAGATATTTGCATGCAGCGCCATCTAGTGACAAGAGAATTTTGAATTGCGTTATCTTTTGAACCGCCGGAAATTTTTCAATTTAATTTTTTTAATGTACCCAGAATTGAAAAAAAAAACTTGTAAATATTGGACAATTCTGAGGGTATGCATTACAGCCCTTGCTAAATTATAATGGAATTAGCCAACCGGTAGATGTGAAAATTTTGAATTTATTATGAAAAACGTTGAATATTATTTTGAAATTTTAATGACAACCCCATGAAATTGTTATGTTGTCTACAGAAAACGATGCAAAACAAATTTGACGCAATTCCAAGCCGTCGAAGCAAAATTATTTGAGTTTTTCATTCATAATTCTGTGATTACCCACCGTCCAGGCTATTTTCACGCCATCTAGTGACAAGAGAAATTTAAATCGCAACATCTTTTGAACCGCTGAAAATTTTTTTAAATTTTTTTGAAAAGCAAATCAGAATTCAAGAAAGAACAACATATATAGATTGTACGTTTGGTGTTTTGCTGGTCATAATTGCTGTTGTTCTGTAACGGTGGTATCATATTTGTACCAAGGTCCCAGACTTCAGCATCACCCAGTGTCATTACCACTCGTACATCGTCAAGTATCGCAGAGACGTCGCAGCCGATTCAGGAGAACGGACCAAATTCAAGAGAATTCATGTCGACATGGTAAGTCTGAGGTTTATTTCATTCGCGGCATTACAAATATATCCGTTTCTTGGTTATGATTGCAATTTATGTATGAAAACATTTGGTTAGTGTGTGATTAGAAGTAGAATTACGGTCTAGCTACAGTTTTTTTATTCAAATTATACTAGAATTAGAATTATGGCTACACACTGTTTTCCAAATTAGATTAAAATTGGAATTGTAGCTGATAGTTTTTCCAAATTAGATTAGAATTAGAATTGCGGCTATGGGCTACGTGCTTTTTTCCAAATTAGATTAAAATTGGAATTATAGCTACATCCTTTTTACCAAATTAGACTAGCATTATAATTGTAACTACACACTTTTTTCCAAATTACATTAAAATTAGAATTATGGCTACACACTTTTTTCAAATTAGATTAAAATTGGAATTATAGCTGCATCCTTTTTTCCAAATTAGACTAGAATTATAATTGTGACTACACACCTTTTTCCAAATTACCTAGATTAAAATTGGAATTATAGCTACACATTTTTTTCCGAATTAGACTAGAATTATAATTAGGGCTATACACATTTTCCAAATTAGATTAAAATTAGAATTATAGCTACGCAGTTTTTTCCAAATTAGACCAGAATTATAGGCCTAATTATGGCTATTGGCTACACACTTTTTTCCAAATGAGATTGAAATCGGAATTACAGCTACACAGTTTTTCCAAATTAGACTAGAATTATAATTCTGACTGCACACTCTTTTCCAAATTAGATTAAAATTGGAATTGTAGCTTTACACTTTTTTTCCAAATTAGACTAGAATTATAATTACGGCTATTGGCTTCACACATTTTTTCAAGTTAGAATAAAACTATAACTGTGACTACACTCTCTTTTCCAAATTAGATTAAAATTGGAATTATGGCTACATTTTTTTTCCAAATTAGATTAAAATTGGAATTACAGATGCACATTTTTTCCAAATTAGATTAGAATTACTGAATTCGTAAAATCTTGGAAATTTAGTGAATTTCAGTTTTTATCACCAAATCACAGTTCATTCAAGATGCAAGTCGTTATCGTAAGCATGTCTGCAGACCAAGCTTGGTTCATTTCGCACAATTCAGTTCTGTATCGTTTTCAGGAAATAGCAGAAATTGGATTAGAATTAAGATTGGGGCGCAGAAACATTTCACGAATTAGATTACCCCCGTTTCGCTCTAATTAGGCCAATTATCATCCACTTGAAGATTAGGTGTGTCTGATAATCCAACAATACATTAGCCTATTATCAGCAATATCCTCCTTAATTGTGCAATATAGCGATATTGAAATGAACCCGAGTATATCAGCATATGTGAATATGTTCTTTTGAACTGTCTATTAGTTGCTGACGGTTACCCCTGACGAGTGTCAGCCGAATATTTTGAGTGCATGTCAATGTGAATGTATTATTTGGTTCTATAGTGAAGTTCTGTACCTCAAAAAAGCTCTTCAAAAAGAATATCGATAATGTAATAGCCCTATTGGTTTTTCTTTCCATGTTTGACTATGTTTTACCGCAGTTTTGCTAATTTTATACTTTACAGGACACCGATTTTGCAATCATCTACAACCTTTCGCCCTACACAAGATACGAAGTTAAAATTGTGCTTGACAACTCAAGGGGGGCTATAGAAACGCGCAGTTTGCAAGCTACAACAGGACAGGCTGGTGAGTCCACTTTGAAACCGGGTTGTATTGACTCGAGTCACAATTTTGTTTTCTTAGAATTGGACAATTACTTGACTCGACTTGAGTCGCTCTGTACTGCAGACACGCTGTTACGATTCATTCGAGTCTTGTGTATCATGACTGATGCTTGGAAAATAGCCCCAGAAATTGCGTTATGTCTGTGTGAATAAAGGTTACGAGTGAGAGAAATGATTATGCTAGGGCCCGAGTGTTTGAAAAAACGTGACTTGAACTCACTATTCACAGTGAATTCTATGACTTGGACTCGGAACTGACTCGGTGGTGGGTTAAATGACTTGACTTGACTCGAGTCAGAACTGTTGAAGTTTTATTGACTCGTGACTCCGAACCTTGTCCCTTGGTTACAGTCATGATACCGATAATAAGTCGCTAATATACGTTGACTTACAACGGAATAAATGTTGGGTATGCCTAGAATCCGAAATTTTTTTTATTAGGGCAAATCTTTTGTTAAGACTTGTCATCTCAAATGGTGTGTGCACAATAGGGGTGTTCAAAAATGACTTTTTTTCTCAAATCGTACTGGCTACTTGATAAAATTGGTAGGTTACCTAATTTAAGCCTACGCACCAAATTTGGTTCAATTCCAACCGGTGGAAGCGGAGTTATTGCCGTTGAAAAATTTGGATTATCAATGAAACAGTATTTACGTTGACCAATTCTTCGATTATTTATTATAGGTGTGCCCACCGTAAATACTATTTCATTGAAATCCAAATTTTTCGACGGCAATAACTCCGCTTCCACTGGTTGGAATTGAACCAAATTTGGTGAACATCGTTTCTGTAGACACAACCCAACACTTTCATGGGGTGAACAGAAAATTTTCAATTTTTTTATTATTTATTTTTATATAGTAAATAGAAACTTTCTTCTCCTGTAGCAATGCGGCTACCGGCTGGAATTGAACCAAATTTGGTGTGCAGGCTTAAAATAGGTAACCTAACTATTTTATCAAGTAGCCAGTACGATTTCAAAAAAAAAGTCATTTTTGAACACCCCTAGTGTACAAGGCATTTGAGCACTTTTGCCACGCTTATGTTAGATTACGGTCGATATCATTTGCAGCTCCCGGACCTATACCTGCGGAATCTTTTGAAGTGGTCGACGCAAACGAAACCGCGGTTACGTTACGTTGGGATGAGCCTCTGGTGCTTAACGGTGAAATCGTGGCATACCAGGTACGTTTGTTATTCGGTTTTTGTGTCGTAATGCCTACTCTTAAAACGGGTTTTTCGGTGTTTACATCTGTGCGTGTAAAGTTGGAGCACAGGTTTCGCTCTATATCCCGTCAAACGCCGAGGGCTGATCGAGCGTTAATTTTAATTATTCAAACCGAGTAGTAAACTGAAATTATGTGCTCCTTATTGCTAATGTTTAATTTATCAATGCAAATTATAGTATTCGAGTCACGATTTTCTGATGACTCGATCTGTGTATTGACTCGACTTGTACTCGAGTCATTGCGCATGACTAGAACCAAGCCATATGACTTGAGACTCAGACGGCCAAGACCGACATTTCATCGTAATTTCGAAGAATAGTAAAGTAACCACACTATTGCGATTTCATCTATTGCTACTGGTAATTGAAAATACAACCAGAAACTGCCAAAAGTGAGGAAAATTAGTATATCGTAAATCCAAACCATTCGATATCTCCAAACAGAGTTATAAAAAGTGAGTTTAACAAAACTTCAACTGGAAACTGAGCAGTCAACACAATGACTTGGACTCGGACTCGAGTCATAATACCATGACTCGGACTTGACTCGGCGGTGAATTGAAAATGACTTGACTCGAGTCCACACTATAAAACTGAAATTGACTCGTGACTCGGAGTCTTGTGACTTGGTTACAACCGCGCTTTAATGTGATGTAGAACATGCTTTATATTCTTTGTGGTCGCGCAAAATGTGGTTGTTCAAAAATCACTTTTTCTCCCGAATCTGTGGATTTGCTGATTGAATTGTTGGGTTTCATCGAAAACGGCTGCGCACCCGAATTTGGCTCGATTCCAACCAGTAGATGTGAACGCACAGGAGTTCGAAAATTTTGGATTTATTTAGAAGAAGATTGAAAATAAATTTCGAATTTGACTGTCAAGCCCACGAAACTGTTGAGTAGGAAGACATCGAACACTGTTCACCGTGATCACAAACGAATGTTTCTCGGGAACACGTCAAAATTTATAAACGTTAAAATAAATTGTTTTCCGCCTTTGGAGTGACGGATATTTGGGTTGAGATAGGGTTAGGCTCAAAGTTGGGGTTGAGGTATCCCAAGATTAGGGTTGGGGATATTAGGATTGGGGGTGGGTTAGGGTATCCCAACATTAGGGAGGGATATTAGGGTTGGATATGGTGTCCTCACCCCAAATCTAATCTAGGGATACCCTAACCCCAACTTTGACCCTAGCCCACCTCCAACCTTAATATCCCCCCACCTCCAACGCTAATATCCCCCCTCCTCCAACCCTAATCTTAAGATACCCTAACACCAATTTGACCCTAACCCAACTCCAACCCACATATCCCCCACGTCCAATGCTAATATCCCTTTCCACAACCCTAATATCCTCCCCCAACCCTAACAATGTCTTCCTACTATCGAAGAAGTGCCGCTCTGTCTACAAAAACGATGCAAAACAAATTTGACGCGATTTCAACCCATAGAAGCGAAGTTATTCGTGCTTTTTATCAATAATTCTGGGATAAACC
>ATSW01067169.1:0-14531 GCA_000444245.1 Botryllus schlosseri | reverse complement strand
CGAGTCATCTCGAGTCATTGCACATTTTGACTCGAGTCAAGTCAAGTCAAGTCAATTGATATTTGAAGGTGACTCGAGTCAAGTCAAGTCACTCGATCTATGCAGGTGACTCGAGTCAAGTCAAGTCACTCGATCTTTGCTGGGGACTCGAGTCAAGTCAAGTCGAGTCACGAGTCAAGTCGCAATTCAAGTCAAGTTTATTTTTCGAAGTACGAGGCATAACGATGTCATTGCATTTTGATAGCTGTTAGAAAGTTACCATTTATTTTTAATCGAGGGACAAATATATAGTTAAATAAACAGGCAAAAAGAGGTATCGCTCGCGCATACGTTGAACTGCTAAACTACCTATAAGTAACTGCATATAGCCTCAGTCTATAATTATAAACCAACATAAAAAATTAAATATGAAACTTCATAAAGTTGAAACGAATTGATATGATGCAATGCACTAGCCACCTGGCCATCCACGAGGTACAATTTAAGCCTGCTCCGATGGTTGACGAGTGATACAAACTTATAAACGATATACTTAGGGTTGCATTAAAAAAAAATCAATTTAAAACAAACATGTTTAAAACAAGGCCCTTGTTTAAAACATATTTTTTATTGTTTTTTATTGCTTTTTTTAAGCCATGACGTCACGAATATTCAATAGTGACGTCATAGTGGATTGACATTGACAATTGGAAATAAAAGGTGAATATAGCTCCTTTGACGAAATATTTGTGCTATTAATGTTGAACCGACTATTTTGCGGGTTCCAACCATCCCATATCGATATACGTCGGCTATATCTTGTGGTAATTGTCCGTAGGCTCATACAACACGTTTTTTTGGAAAGTATTTACACAATTACGGCATAATTTTACAACTTAAAAAAAAAACAATTTTTAAAAAAAAAAGCCTTTTTTAAAAAACAGTTTAAAACATGTTTTAAACAAAGTGTTTTAAAACACCGTATGTTTTAAATACAGCCCTAGATATATAAAAATTCGATTTAATTTTAAATCATACGTTTGGTTAAGTTGGGTACCGACCAAAATGAGCAGTCTATAGAACAGAGATAGATACTTTGCCATTAGATTACTTTGATACTAGTTTACGACAACGTATAAGCTGTAAGCTTCGATCACTTCGTTTGCGGTCAATTTTTTGTGACAGAAAATAGAGGCCGAGTAAAACGCGCAATCATCGAGCGATTGCACACTCTCACAAGTCTCACTAGCGTATCGCGAACAATCCGAATATATGCAAGGTCAGCCATTTTTATTGAGACCGTTACTTGATGACTCGAAATTGACTCGGAAATTTTGTTCCGAGTCACGAGTCAATCCACATTTCTGAAACGCCGAGTCAAGTCGAGTCAGTCACTTTTACAAAGTGACTCGAGTCAAGTCGAGTCACAGGAAAAAAGTGACTCGATCCCAACACTGGTCACGTCATTTTGTCGTCTGTCTTTTTATATCATCTTCTTTTACTTAATTCAGTGTGCAATATGTGCATGTCTCCTCTTTACATTGGATAGCCCAGGAGGGTCTCTGATTTCGAAGACTACTCCAAGTCGTCTCGACACCTTCCTATCTTTCCTACTCTCGCGAACGACGCACGCTTAAAGTTTCTAGAATAGTCTAGAACAGTGGTTCTCGACCGCCGGTCCGCGACGACTTTTCTGCCGGTCCGCCATGTATTACAAAATTTTACACTTTAATTTCAAGATTGAAAATGCTAAAGGCTTGTCAATTGATGGAATAAATAAAACAGGAAATTTAAACATATTCAGCACTTCGTGAGGTAAGATTAGGCCTGGAAGCATATTCGATTTAACTCAGACCCCGGCAAAGTGCGGCCCCAGACGCGATTCTGACTGGCCCGCGGAAAATAGCCTAGAATTTAAAACATTAAACCTAGTTTTGAATACTAATGCGTGAACTAAAACCAAAGGCTTCATAAACTGAACCGGAAATGCGTTTACTTCTAAGCCTGCTGATGTTCATCTGTGTTACACTGCACAGTGATTACGCAGCCTACGTATACGTCGTATAATCTGGCTTCGAAATACTGCAAATATAGCAAATTATACCACTACAATTAAAGTCAAAAGCAACGGTTTCGAGGTAGTTCAAATATTTTAGTTGCCATCGTTACATTACGAATTACCCGGTCTGTGATTTAAATTGTCATATCATGCGTTTCCAATCCACAGTCTGTAAAACAAGTCAATAAGTCAGTGCACGTGAGTAGCGGTCACCCAAAAACGATGAACAGGCCGGGTAAAAAATAGTTGTGGAGGCTGAAGGCAGACATTTAAAAAAGATTTGGAGCACCAAATATTTGTTTACTTGAGAGAGAGGGAAACCCGACATTTTCTTTGTGGTGAGCATAGGTCGTCGTGTTTGGAGAAATATTTTGAATCGGCATTATGAGAAAAACGCAGTGAAATACAAACACTCGTCGGCTGGCTGATGCCGAGAGATCGCGGATTTCAGAGCATTTGCCAGCGAAACTCTCAAAACAACGACGCTAAATGTCACGCTACACACAGATCGTGACCAAAACCAGCTTTCTAATATCCCAAATACATTTTGACGTCTCCGTAGAAAAAAGAGCATGAAGAAATGTGATTTAAGTGAGTTAAGATTGTTTCTTGTTTCGCATTGTTTTGAATATTGTCACTGAATGAATCAATATAAATTTTTGGCCTGTCCCGCAAACCTATTTTTGCTTCTCATTTCGCACGCCAAGTAATTATAAGCATCTGAAGGGGGCGCGAAGCTGATGTCAACTGAATTTTTTTTCGCGTTCTGCGCGATTTTTCACCAAGTCATTGTTAGTACTCTGTGTATAGTCCTAATTTCATATTTGAGAATTCTCTCATCAACAGTCATAACCATGCCTGGGATTGCCAGCATTCTGGTTGCATTTTGTGATATGGCGATAAGGGGATCGCGAAATGCTTCACTGTCATAAAGGAGGGGCGTGTCTAAAAACGTTTGAGAACCACTGCTCTAGTACCTTACGTGCAAAAAAACAGTTTCATAATTGATATTTTGTGTTGATTTCATTTTTTGATGGTCCACCGGTACGCCAGAAATTTTTTGAAAAAGGTTGAGAACCACTGGTCTAGAAGTCACGCATGAATAAGTACATAGGTAAAGTGCACCCCTTCGACATATTTAGTATTAGTTGCAATTGCTATACACGAATAAAACTATAGGACCCATGCTCAGCTCGCGGCACGGGCAAAACTCACGAGACAGTTAATATAGGCTAAGTATATTGTATCGCAGTCTTGTGGTGTATTGAAATGATGAAATTGTAAACAATAACAATAAATTGAATTGAATTGCGAGTGTTAAAGTATTTTCGGTACTCCGTGAAAACGGTCCAAAAATTTCTCCGTTTCAGTATATCCTCTGACTGGTTGAATACAAAACTTCTACTTGAAAAACTGTAAATAGCGAAAAGTGCAACTATAGACACAAAATTCCACGAAGTGGAAGTGTAAAATTAGATTTACTTGAGAACGCACTGCAACTAGAAAAAATGTTTAATACTTCGAAAAATGACAATTATTGCGTTACTGACCAGTGACCTCCAATGATAATAGACATCACTTGGTTGAAAAGTTTGAGGAAGTGCACAAACAGTGATGACTTATCGATACAGGCTTCAATTACCCTACCCCCTGCAATTCGGTATGCCGACTTTCACTGTGGCATGTGTAGCGGGTATGTTATCGGCTGTGATACCAGGAATATTGGAATCAGTGGGGGATTATAACGCCACTGCTCTTGCTTGCGATGAGCCTCCACCCCCAAAGCACGCTGTTAATAGGTATGATGCTTTACGACACGGCCGTAGCCTGGTGGCTGATGCTTTTCAATTCATTGCGACAGGGGAGTTTTCTTCGAAGGAGTTGGGATATTACTGGCAGGACTGTATGGAACCGCTAATGCGACGACATCGTGGACGACAAACATCCCTATAATTACCTTCACAAGAGTAGCAAGCCGTAGGGTACGGATGATATATTACCCAATGCTCACGGATATTCATAGAATTAATATAAAATTATGCTACTATCCAATTCTATGTAGATATACTTTTAATCCGCAATGCCCAGTTTAGAAGTGGAATAAAATTGACCGCTATATGAAATTACAAAAATGATTCCACGCTTTTAATCGCGATACACCAAAGTCGCCTTAATTAATGCGGGTCGCCGAAGGTTTTACCTCGGCTTGGTCCAATGGCTGGGATTGTGGTGCATAAGTGTACAAATTTGACTAGGTGTTATTCGCGACAGTTGAAGAGGCGAGATTGATCGCCATTAGTCACTAAGCATGTTTTCACGGTATTGTGTTATTCGCAATTGTCAGGTTTTTGTGTTCGTGGGAGTTGTCATGATGCTATTAGGCGTTTTCCCAAAATCTCTGTTCGTCTTTGCTGCGATACCAAAAGCCGTAATGGGCGGACTTGTTCTAGCTGGTAATGGGATCATACTCGCAATTGGCGTCTCCACTCTGGTTCATGTTGATATGATGAATATCAGGTTAGTGAAACCGACTATACTAAGGTGTAAGTTCACGCTGCATTATATAATACGTCAATGTCAGGGGTGTGCAATAGGGCTGCTCAAAAAAAGCCTTTTTCTTCAGATTTCAGTGGCTACGTGATAAAATTGTTAGGTTGGTGATAAAAACGCTGCACACCAACTTTGGCTCAATTCTAATCAGCAGTAGAAGCGATTTTCTTGCAGTAGAAAGTTTTGAATTTATCAGAAACAAAAAATAAATTTTCAAAATTTTTCTGTCAACCCCGTAAATTATTAGGCTATCAGTAGAGATGATGCACACCAAATTTTGCTCAATTCCAACCACTAGAAGCGAAGTTATTGCAGCAGAAAAACTTCCAATTCCATGATTTTATATTAAATAATTAAAGAGTTACCCACTGTAAATACTATTTTATTCAAATCCAAATTTTTGTACTGCAATAACTTCATGCTTGATCTTAGCTTAAACGTATTGCACAGACCTAAATTTGAAACATTACATCGGTAAAGCAAAATCGGCTAGGACATACAGGCACACTGAATTTTCGTGAAATAAATGTTATCGAATATCATGCGTAGCAAGATTAGTTTTGTTTTCACTGTTACTCAATCCGGCTAGCTCCTATCGGTCGACTAAAAAAGGTCATCAGCATTGAAATGGCCCTTGCAATTCTTCTTAAATTTCATCTTGCCCTTTGGGCGAAAAGGTTGGCCACCCCTGACATGGAAGTTCAGAGTCGAATAACAATTACGTAAGCGGATTGTCCTACGTTTTACTATTCCGAAATCCTGTCCTAAATCGTTCATTCTGCTGGAGTTTATAAATATATTACGGTGCAGGAACATGTTCGTATTCGGACTCGCCGTATTAACCGGGATCGTGTCACCAATTTCCGTTACGAAATACGCAGAGTACATTGACACTGGCAATGAGCAATTCGATGGCGTTATCATTGCTCTTTTGGGAAATCCTATTTTGGTATCAGGGACTATAGGGTTTTTACTCGACATCATATCGCCAGGTAACTATCAGCCGATATATATAGCGTTGTACAACACATCTTTCAAGATATATTCCTTATTCATTCATTACCGCAGGAACTCGTCAATCGCGAGGCCTGGAGGGATACTACGAAAACGCCAGTCTAACTAGACGACAGAGATCGCTGCACGTTTATGAATTGCCTTTTCGTTGTCCGTGGAAGCGCACCACCGCCATTCCAATTTGTCCAAGTTCTGATACGAACTCACAGATTCCGGATGATTAATAATCATGGAACCGGCCTTGCCTGGCGAGATGAGTTGAAGACTATTACTACTATTACGCTGACGGTTTTCATGCCATTTGGATCGTTGACACATATATATCTATATAAATTAGGGTTGTCTCATTCTATAGATTATATTGATAAAAAACGTCAATGAGCCTGCAAGAAGCTTACGTGAATGTCATTAAGATTTGGAGCAAATCGTTCGAAAGTAGCGGCTGAAGAGTGGGCGTGCCAAAAGAGTGGGCGTGCCAGCGACCATAGAACGGCAAGATGACTATATGAAATCCCGGAATCACAGCCCTTGAACCTTGGTTAGCTAATCGGCTATACTACTATGATCACAACGGTGCTGGCTTGCTGATTAGTGGTTCAGGGAGTATTCTAATGGCGGTGGTTCTATAATAGGGTTGCCATACGTCCTCCTTTTTCAGAAAATTGAAAATGTCCTCCGAGGCCGCCTAAATATCCTCTTTTTTTGGCAATTCATCCTGCTTTACAGCTTTTACTGCTCTGCTAATGGACAGGGTTGACTGAAAATCGGTACACATGACGCGAAATTGGCAATGCGGACGTTTCAGCGGGACATTAGGGATTCGAATCAAAGTAATGACCTCTTATTTTTTTAGTCAAAACCACCACAGAAGTACCGTCAAAAGTGGGTAATGCGGGAGTCGATCCAGAATGATTACTTATTTTTATTCAACATGACTGGATTTCCAGTAAATATTTCAAAATCAGATATTTTCAATTTCGTTAAACGTCGACCTCCTTTCCTGATTCCAAAATATGGTGACCCTATTCTCTAAGCGCATAATAGGTTGACAGATCATGATTTGAGATTATTTCAGGATATGATGAGCTACTAAATATATGACGAACAAACGGCTGCTGCTTCACAAAAACGTTCATAGTATGACTGGCTTATTGTGTAGGAAACCGCTGCAGTATATATGCCTGGTTTGCATCAAGGGACAGCACAGAATCACAGGAGAATTATTGGAAAGGGGCTTTTGCAAGTGGAAAACGAATTTCTCGTTTCAGAGTGGATGCACCATCATTGAATGCAATTTTAGCAAGCTTAACAATGACATCACTTTGTCCAGTCGTGGTACATAATTGAAGTCTTCAATGCTCTGCCTGAATCAGCCGAGTATGCTGGACACAGATTGTTACAGAAAAATGAAGTGCGGTCTTCTCGCAGTTTTATGGTTGCTGGCACGCCAACCGCTACTTTCGAAGGCTTAGCGCCAAATCTTATTGACTTTCATGCGAGTTTCTTGCAAGCTCACTAATCCTAATATGCGTGTATTTTGAGGAGCGCACAATAACAAATCTATTTTTATTCGAACTTATAAAATGTTGCTAATCTTGTTCTTGAGAGGGCTATTATCACCATTTTGTTTCATACGATATAGCTCCAGACTATAAATTTTTAACGAATGAATTAAGCATACGGAACCCATGAGAATACGTTCAGAAAATGTCATGACCAGTCAATGTAGCCTACATTGCGAACGTTAGGTACGTGTTCGACATGTGAGCCTTGAGGATTCAGACGTTCACAAACGTACCTTTGTGGGCGAGACACCGAACATTTTCGTGAAATATCAGTGTATTATCCAGCAATCTTATCATCTATGACCACTGACCAGTATGACTAGTGACCCCCACTAAATTTAAACACAATATCATTTGCTACATTACGATGTCAGCAAAAAAGAAAATTCAACACAAAACCAAGACGAAGTATACTGATTTTTGAGAAGTTTCGCTGGCACATCACGATATTTTAGTTATTAGTAATATGATGACTCGCTTACGTCGCTATTACTACTACTCTGCCAGTAGGCGTATAATATCGTGCGGTCGTTTACTTATCTATCTCAGACGAGACAGAAATGTCATTTTTGGTCCACGGCGCAAAATATAGTTCTTGGGCTGCGAAGATCCCCTGAGAATCTCTACAATACCGGATGGGTGCGAAAGCGTGACCCTTACGGGGTAGTTGGCGTAGTGGGTAGATCCGCCCCGTTTCGATTCTCGGAGAGATCGTCGGAAGTTTATCTGAGTACCGCCTTCCTTGTGACGCTCCTTGTTACGGAATCTTCAAAAAAATCCCCAAGAAAGGCCCATCGAAGGACGTCTGCAGGGAAGCTAAGGGAAAGAGTAACGACAGAGAAAAGAGAAAATGGAAGGCAGCCGAAAGATCAAGATCGAACACTGTTATATCGGGTACTAAGCCGATATTGTTTTTTCAAACAAAAATCAGGTGCTTATTTTTGTCTTTTGATCTTGGGCCTTGGCATACGATCCAAGATTGTGTAGAAAAGACAGGAAGATGTGGTAAACTAAGATACCGTCGTTGCCAACGACTCATTGGCCGTTTCACCATTCCCCTTTTGTTCATTTCATCGCATCGTGTCTTAACTCTTGTGTACCGCATTGTGCATTGGTGTGTGTTTTGATAAAATGAAAGTAAAAAATACCTAACGATTATGGGCGTAAAGAGATCTTGAGCTAATTTTAATTTTAATTTTATTTCTAATTTTAACCACGAGTTGTTGGAACATACTGTGTTGTAAGTAGGGCGTTTTACCTAAAAAAAGGAAATTTTGACCTAAAAAATCGAAATTTTGACTTTTTTTTGACTGAAACAAACTGAATTTTGACCTCACGTATGCAAATTAGGTGTTTTCCCAGATAATGTTGAAATTGTACCGCTTATCTTCATTTCTGGTTGGAACTGGCTGTCCTAACAGAGTAGTTTGGCCTGTAAAAAGGTTTTGGCTTAGAAACAGGCAACTTTTTTCCTGAAAAAAACAATATTTTAATGAAATCTGGGCATATGTAGAATTCCAGTGGTTACAATACGTATTATAGTAGAAATAATTAAAAAATATTTTAGTACAACGAGAGATACTTTCCTACATTCTTGGGTAGAAAGTGCATGTCCTTACTAAAAAGCTTGCCAAGGGCGTTCAACAGTAGCAGTTGTTGGCTGACCTAACGCTACAATTTTGACAAATTGTGACATGTCAAAAAAACGCCCTAGTTATAAGTGTTGCCGTTGTTGCGCATGGTATATCCACGGTAATCGACGCAAGAGCAGCTGGTCCTATAGTCTCCGCAGTGGCGTCGGAGATTTTGTGGACTCATCCCTGTTCGTCGCCGTTATTACGACGTCTTTATAAGCAAGCTCAGAAAAGACCAGCAGAAGGAAGAATGGAAATAGAGCAGGGAAAAGCGTCTAACTAAAAAGGTAGACACCCGAATCCAAGCGCGAACGATCAACATCGAACATTTTACTTTACACTGGTGACAGTCGCATTTAATGAAATTAAAGCATAGAGACGTAATAATAGGGTTGTGTTTAAAACAAAAATCAATTTAAAACAAACTGTTTAAAACAAGGCCTTTGTGTAAAACATGTTTAAAAAAAAATTATTTCTAAGCCATGACGTCACGTATATTCAGTTGTGGCGTCATAGTGGATTGATATTCGCAGTTGAAAATATAGGGTGAACATAGCTCCTTTGACGAAATAGGCTTTCAACCACTGTCATATACGGACCAGAAATATCTTTAACCATGGTTGCATCGTCTTGCAGCATTTTTACGGTCGCCGGCCATCATAATCAGAACATTCATTCCGTACCAATGATCTGTGACTACGTACTATAGCTGTTGAAGCGACTATTTCGAGGGTTCCAACCATCCCATATCGTATAGGTCGGCTATATATCGGGTGGTAATCGTCATCCGTAGGTTGATACAACATGTTTTTTGGAAAGTTTTTACACAATTATGGTTTAATTATACAACTTGAAAGACACTATATTTTAAAGGCTCTTGTTTAAAAACTTTCTTTGAAACACAGTGTTTTAAACAGCCATTTATTTTAAATCCAATCCTAGACGCAATCTACTGGATCCAGCTACCATATGAAAACGAATATCACCCACTCGCACCATCCTGACTAAGTATCGCCTATAACAGGGGCGGGCAACATACGGCCCGCGGGCCTGATCCGGCCCACGAAGGGATTTTGTCCGGCCCGCGGACAGTTTTCCGTCTTCCGCGGATAAAATCTGCCGAGATTTCCCACTACTTGCTTACTACGTCAAATTTTAACGACTGTATGTTTTTATATACATGCATGCGCACCGCGCAGCGTGCGAGAGTGGCACTTGTGCGTAAGTTCGTCGAAGTGGGAAGACTTGCATCATCGGCATTGCGATGTACTCAACCCTAATATCGTTTTTGCTAATCGTGGTAATTGTCGACTTCAATGGTCAATTACACCAGGCCGATGTTTCTTATTTTTGATTCCGTAACCGCCGACTTGTAGCACAGCACACTTCTGGGCTATTGTAAGACACCGCTTATGCCAGGGGTCGCCAACTCAAAACGGGTCGCGGGCCACTTTTCAAATGTCGTAGAAGCCGCGGGCAGCATGAATTCAATATCGAGATAAAATAGGCCACACAGTTGAACAACGACGCTATCTCGTCACCTACTAAGCCCAGATGAATCGATATTTTGGTAAATGTGGGGTACCGGGCTTATCGAACGCTTTGAAATCATAATTATGGATTGCACCGTGTGTTGATTGATCAGAGAGAAGCAGACATGGCGGCGCCTGTATGACAATGACAATGCTGTTCTCGAATCCACATTGTGTTCGTCATTATCGACGAGAAATGGCTTTGAAGTGACAATGCTGTCGTTAAAATACATTCATTAAATTAAATACGATTTACACCTTGTATATGTGGATAAATGGGCGAATAATGTATCGATTCAGCAATCTGGCCCGCCAAGTAGCCTACTTACTTTTCCTATATCCGGCCCGCCGACCGGAGAAGTTGCCCGCCCCTGGCCTATAAGATCACGACCGGACACGAGTCTGACTCCAGTCGTGAATCTTTGGTGACTTGACTCGTCTTCGAGCAAATTTTGTATTGATTCGACTTGTAATCAAGTTTCATATGACTCGAGACTAGGATGGATAAGACAGGCATTTCGTTGTACCATGAAGGAGTAGTACGCTACCACGTCATTGGTAGCTCGTCTTTCGTGACTTGTGTTTGTAATCGGGCCTGGAACTGTGTAAAATGTGGAGAATTAGTATATAATAAGTGCGAGGCATTTAATCACACAAACAGAGTTGCAAAAAAGTGACATGAAAAGGATTGAACTCGAAATGAACAGGGAACACAATGACTTGAACTCGGACTCAAGTCACAACATGGTGACTCGGACTCGAACCTTTTAACCGTGACTCGGACTTGAACTTGACTGGGTAGTGAAGTAAAAATGACTCGACTCGAGTCAAAACTATAAAAGTGGTATTGACTCAACTGTGAATCGGGACCTGTAACTTGGTTACACCACTGCCCATAACATTATCCGGGGATGCAATGAAATATGTCTGGTTGAAAAACTACCAAATATTCATTACTGTCATGTAGAACTGATAACTGACTCCAGGACACATACTCGCCTGCAATAACCCTGTGTGGCTCTGATTGGTTTTGTAATATTTTAATTACCTAAAAATAACTAGTGAAATTCACAAATTTCACGGGGATATGATTTTTCTCTGTTGGTCGCGATTGTACCAAGGGAATCTGATAGCTAGGACATGACTAGTCCTCGCCAGTCAATTAGGCGCCTGACCAGTTGAACGCCCAAATCTGTCAGCAAACATGCGAGGGTCATTTCAGCCGAAGCATCATCGCCGCCAATCATTGTGGCAGCACAACGCACGGAGTCGCGCGCTGGCCGAAATTTTCACACGTTTTATTGTGTCCTTGCGGACAATATGCCGATCCCAAAATGTCCGTGTCTTACAGTACCGAAACCGTAAGTTGAACACCATGAAACGAAGCCTCCTGCCGGCCTCAAGCTATCCATTACACTGCGGTCTTTCATAATTGCGAAAACAGTACGTTACACTCATTTCTGTAACTTATGCGTATTATTATTATTGGGTAACGGTATAAAAGAAAACAAATCTAGTGACGTTAGATCTAGTGACGTTAGATCGTGTTAAATATGAGGTAAATTTTGAAGTTGAATGATTATGCTGAAAATTACCAATAATGTTGTTGAATAAGGATATAATTTTGGTGCCCCTTCGACCTTTCCTACTGTCACTGGGGCGAAAGTAACCAACTGCTGGTCATTATTTCGACCAGTGCTTTTATGGTCGCGACACGATTACCGATTTGATAATGTCTTGTGGCTCGCCTATGAATTTGATAAGCTGACAATGTCACTATACCTTCGACCAGATCTACTCACTGTCGATTGTCGGAAGCTAAAAATTTTGGTGTAGTACAATTCGATACTGTGAGCGAATAACAAAACAAATATAACTCAACTCTCCCTAAATCTCCAATTTTCAAAATAGCTCTGTGGCCACCTCAAAATTCTCCCGTGAACCACTGGTTGAAAACCCCTTATCTAGAGCAAATTTATCATTTGTATCGCATGATGCGGTCGAATACTCATCCTGATGCTGTTGAAAAAACATATATCTCCTGCATGGTATGAATAACTAACAAATACACCTTTTTGCACGACCTACCTATGAATTTGGTAATCTCGCAGGCTCCATCAATGTCACTACCTTCACCCAGCTGATACTTAATGTCGGTCATCGGAAGCCGAAAAGATCAGCTCCTTATCATCATCATAATCATTGGTTTATTAGCAATTCTTATCAGTTCAATACACCACAAAAATGCGATACAATGAAACGACAGGAAGGCGTCGAGGCGACTTGGAGTAGTCGACGCGACTTAGAGTAGTCGATATGGAATCAGACACCCACCTTGGCCCAGGGATATATAGTTCTATATATCCCTCCCTAGGGCCTAGACTCTAGGCCAGTGGTTCTTGACCTTTTTTCTTCCAGCGCCCCCTTTCAAAATTTATCGTGCTCCAGCGCCCCCAACCTCATATTGTAAGGAATGTAATAAAGAGAATGAGTAAGAGGGAGGGCCGTAACAGCACTTCGTCAACCCCCCTAAGAACGATTGCCTAGCGCACCCATAGAGTGATAAGCCAAACTTCTGAAGGCTTTGCCCCCAAGAACCCCGTAGCGTGATTTCGATGGTCAGCAAAGTTTGTGTGGCCTGGTCGCCATCGGTACCAAAATTTTCTATATTGCATGAATGAATAGATGGTAATTACATATATAAGTCGCAATAAACTTTTTATCCTCTCAGCCCACGTAATCAGATTTACCAGTAGCGCTGAGTGAGCTGTTTTATGGGAAAATAAAGGGCACGTAATTAATAATTAAACATATTTGGGCGTGCCCTTAGGTACAATTATTTCGTTACCAGGGCCGTAACAGCACTTCGTCAGCCCCTCCCCCCCCAAAAAAACCGTTGGTCTTGGGCCCCCCATCGGGTGATAAACCAAACTTCCGGGGGGCTTCGCCCCCATACCCCCTTTCGGTTATTCGCTATTTGCTGAAACTATAGTCATCTACATTGGGTGTCCATTTACCGAGGCAGCTATTCTCGCCTAGACGCGTGAAGCGCGAAAAATTTCACTAATTAATGATTGAATTGGTCAATATGATCGGGAATTGCATGTATGTTGGGATCAATTTTTATCCTCTCTCTGCTCGCGTAAACAGATTTACCGGTAAAGATGAGTGATGTGTGATTGAAAAGGTAGGACCCCTCAATAATAATTGTATATCTTCGGGCGTATACACGTTGGCAGGAACGAAACGGCACTTCGTCAGGCCCCCCGAAAAAAAACTTGGGTCTTGGGATCCCATAGGGTGATAAACCAACCGCCTCCCATCACGTCGTTCGCGTTTGTCAGGAATCAGCTGTACTGCTTAGCGAGCCAGTGCGAAGCACGAAAACTTTCGATAATTCATAATATAATCGGTCAGTAAGATCGGGAATTGCATATATATTGCTATCGATTTCTTGTCCTCTCTGCTCACGTTACCAGATTTACCAGTAGAGCTGAGTGAGGTGCAATGTTTCCTCTAAGCTGCGCACGTGCGCAGTGCACGGTCTCTGCGCACAGAAAATCTACGTTGCGCACAACAAATCCGAAGTTATGACCTTCATTTAGTTATTACGCACTGTTGTCTAAGGGTCAGCAAGACTGTGCGCAGACTCATCAAAACTTAGAGCGAACATTGTGAGGTGTCCTGTAGGGCTGTAGGGCCCGTAACTGATAATTAAACATATTCGGGCGGGCGAACCCGCTGGTATGACTTCGTTGCATGATGTTATTTCGTGACCTCCTGTCTGCTATATCAAAAAATATAGAATCGCCCAATAGGGATATTGCCCAACAGGAATATCTAGTTTTAGATATCCCTGTCGCCCAATCGTACTAAACTAAAAGACGCACACGATTTCAGAGTGGTATTTCTTCACTTGCATATAATTTTTCCCTGCCAGATGGAATTCGTGTTCTGGGGTTCAGATTGCCAAGACAGGAACATTCGGTGCCAGTCATTTAGGCGCTCATGGACAATTAAACCTATATGTCTTTTGTAGGCTATATATAACGAGGTTTTCGGTGTTAATTTACTCTGAATACTCATTTGGGATATGTCCTACCACCACATCGTCATCATCTACTGCGAAGATATTTTTCTCCAGCGCCCCCCATACCGCCCCCCTGAGCCCAGCGCCCCCCATATCGCCCCCTGAGCG
>ATSW01067166.1:0-14280 GCA_000444245.1 Botryllus schlosseri | reverse complement strand
AGACTACTCCAAGTCGTTTCGACGCCTTCCTATCTTTTCATTGTATCGCAATTTTTGTGGTGTACTGAACTGATCAAAATTGCTAATAAACCGAACGGAACCGAGATTTTTAGAAATCATCATCGTTCCCAGACATGCAACACTGCACTGACGAAAGAGCGCGCGCAAATTTCTGTATGTTGCCGAACGTCTGTTTTGTTTGTTGATTTGCCGCGGTCAATTATATATTTCTTTCGACGCATCGCAACTTCAGTTCTGCGAATCCAGTTGGTGAGTATCCATTTTGATTTCCAAACTACTTACTTTTACTTCTCATATGTTAACAAGTAGAGAGTAGAAAGTATATTGCATCTTCTCAGGTTTTCATGAGTGAAATCGCCATGAAAACAGGTTAATCCACGAGACGGTACCCGGCTATATCTCCATCGTCATTTCTCATGCTGTGATAGTCCCGTCAACGCTCTATCAAGTAGATTCGTCTACGCTTTCCTCGAGAGGTCACTACAATTGTATGTATTAACTGAATGCCGACAATGACTTACCAGGACCACCTCTAACTAAGTGATTCATATCAATGAACGAATGAAACATATTGTGGGATGCTGAGCAGTGCTCTCGAAGCTACGCTGCCTTTTGAAATTGTTGCCATTCACCCTTAATGAAATAATGTCAAGTTAATAGATTTGTCCTTCGTAAAGTACGAATCTTGAGCTACTTCAGCATTGTACTGTCAATTCCAATTCACAAGTGCTACAGTGCTGTGGTTTTAAGATGATGCCATTTTGTTTATACTGAAAAACAATATAGATGTGCCTTGTGCTATTTCATGTACTTCAACAAGTACTACCATTTTTCAGACTTTTGCTGTATCAAGACGTCTCCATGATGGAAAAGCGTAAAATAAACGATTGTAACCAAAATGGTCACAGCGCCAAAGTACCGAAAATTGGTGATCTCTCGAATACAAAGGAATGGAGTCGCCCAGAAGTGGAAAATCTAGACCCAAGCACGTGTGCCATACAATTCCAGCAGTTAGACTTGGATACTTACTTATGCACAGACTCTATCCCCGGTATATCTGAAGTTCGATATGGTATTGCCCCCGTTGTTCGCATGTACGGAATAACTGAAAACGAGCACTCAGTTGTGTGTAACGTCCATGGGTTTCTACCTTATTTCTACGTGCCCGCCATCGCAGGATTTAACAGTAACCACACCGATGAGTTTCGAGAATGTTTGAATGAAGTGATTTTAAAGGAAAGCCGTACCAACAAAGAAGTCAGCACCGCCGTGGTGAAAGTGGAATATTGCATGAAGCAAAATATGTACGGGTACACGACCCGAGGAAAAGTACCGTTTTTAAAAATCACAATGGCGGTCCCAAAACTTGTCGCTGCGGCCCGAAGAATTTTAAGAGAAGGCTTCAAAACACGAAGCTGCCCAAGCCATAATTATCAATCTTTCGAGAGCAATATAGATTATGAGATTCGTTTCATGGTAGACGCTAAAGTAGTGGGATGTAATTGGATCACGGTTCCCGCAAATAAATATCGTCTGCGCACTCAAAAGTCTACGCTTGCTCAAATTGAGGTTGATGTAGACTGGACTGATATTATCAGCCATGAGCCGGAAGGAGATTGGCAAAAAATCGGACCCATCCGGGTTTTGAGTTTTGATATTGAGTGCGCCGGTCGGAAAGGTATATTCCCAGAACCAGAAATCGATCCCGTGATACAAATCGCGTCGATGGTAAAACGGGAAGGACAGAAAGAACCGTTTATCAAAACTATTTTCACCTTGAAGAGCTGCGCTCCGATCGTAGGCTCGCAAGTTATATCTTTTGAATCTGAGAAAGACTTATTGGCGGCCTGGGGAAAATTCGTCAGGACGGTCGATCCTGACATAGTCACTGGATACAACATTGAAAATTTCGATCTTCCGTACTTGATTAATCGCGCATCTGCATTGAAGGTCGCAAGCTTCCCGTATTTGGGAAGAATAAAAAATGCAGTTTCTAAAGTCCGGGAAACAAGATTTCAGTCAAAACAAATGGGTAGTCGCGAAACAAAGCACGTCAATATGGAGGGTCGCGTTCAATTTGACGTGTTTGTTGCGTTGCTGCGGGAACAAAAATTACGGTCGTACACTCTCAATGCTGTCAGCTTTCATTTCCTCGGAGAGCAAAAGGAAGACGTCCACCATTCCATTATCACGGAACTGCAAGAGGGTAACGAACAGACTCGTAGGCGTCTTGCTGTGTATTGCCTGAAAGACGCACTGTTACCTTTGCGGTTATTGGATAAATTAATGCTGATCATCAACTACAGCGAAATGGCCCGCGTCACTGGCGTGCCTCTGACTTATCTGCTGACTCGCGGACAGAGCATCAAAGTCATGTCGCAGCTTCTCCGGAAAACTTCAGAAGACGACTTGGTGATGCCTGTCATGGAAGGGGGCGCTAACGACGAACAATATACCGGGGCCACTGTTATCGAGCCGTCGAAAGGCTATTACAACATCCCCATCACAACTCTCGATTTCTCGTCGTTGTACCCCTCGATTATGCAAGCACATAATCTGTGCTACACGACGCTGTTGCGCAATAAAGAAAAATCGCAATTATCTTCCGATGATTACATCGTCACCCCGACTGGAGATATGTTCGTGAAATCAACTGTAAGAAAAGGCCTGTTGCCCAGAATTTTAGATAGTTTGCTGACCGCGAGACGCAAAGCCAAAGCGGACATGAAAGTAGAGAAAGACCCCTTCAAAAGAAGCGTGCTCGACGGCAGGCAGCTGGCGTTGAAAATCAGTTGTAACTCTGTGTACGGTTTCACAGGTGCACAAGTTGGCAAGCTACCGTGTCTTGAGATATCTGGTAGTGTCACAGGATTCGGTCGGGAGATGATAGAGCAGACTAAGAACCACGTGGAAAAGAAATACACTGTTGAGAACGGCTACCCCGCTAACGCTTCTGTTATATATGGCGATACCGACTCGGTGATGATAAATTTCGGAGTGAAAACGGTGCAGGAGAGCATGGAGTTGGGGAGAGAAGCGGCTTCGTTTGTATCGGACCAGTTTGTTCACCCGATCAAACTCGAATTCGAGAAGGTCTACTTCCCGTACCTTCTCATCAACAAGAAGCGATACGCCGGCCTGTATTTCTCAAGCGACGCGAAAGTTCACGATAAAATGGACTGCAAAGGGATTGAAACCGTGCGCCGTGATAATGCACCGCTGACTGCCAATCTCATCAACACTTGTCTGAAGAAGTTGCTTATCGATAGAGACCCGAGCGGTGCTGTTGCGCACGCTAAACAAACCATATCCGATTTGCTGTGTAACCGAGTTGATATCTCACAACTGATTATTACAAAGGAGTTGACCAAGTCAAAAGAGCAATACGCCGCTAAGCAGGCTCATGTGGAGTTGGCGGAGAGGATGCGTAAGCGAGATGCGGGCAGCGCTCCACAGCTGGGAGACAGAGTGCCGTACGTTATCATCTGCGGTGCCAAAGGCCAAGCCGCTTATCTAAAATCAGAAGACCCGATTTATGTTCTTGAGAATAATATTCCAATCGACACGGAACACTACCTGAAACACCAGTTGTCCCAGCCTCTGCTGAGGATTTTCGAACCTGTGATCGGCGAGGGGAAGGCGGAATCGGTCCTGTTACGTGGAGACCATACCAGGGTCAGAAAAGTGGCGACATCTAAAATCGGCGGGCTGATGGCATTCGCGAAAAAGCGTGAGACCTGCACCGGGTGCAAATGCGTTTTGGACCGTCCCGGCGCCGTTTGCGTTCATTGCGAAGAGAAGGAATCTGAGATTTATCAGAAGGAGATTCAGAAGTACGCGGGGCTCGAGGAGAAGTTTTCGAGGTTGTGGACGCAGTGTCAGAGATGCCAGAGGTCGTTGCACGAGGAGGTTTTGTGTACGAGCCGGGACTGCCCGCTTTTCTACATGAGGAAGAAAGTCAGAATGGATTTGGAAGCGCAGAGGAAAGTGATTGCGCGGTTTGGCACTTGGTGATGTGGAGAAAATGAGAATTTAGACTGCGGTGGTATATTGCGATGCTGCAGTAATGCTCTATCTGTTATCTGCCTGTGGTTTGTGATGTTTTGGTCCTTAGCAGTCATCTTTTGGGTTATCTCACATTTTGTATCGATTGAATAGGTAATTCGACCATATTGCGATGCGCATTTTTAATGGCTATGAATACATATTTTGATATGATGCTTTGGAGGTATTGGCAATTTTGATTCATTCTTACCGGCGTGCGAATGACCTGTTGCCGATTTATCAGTGTCTTTTGCTAGATACCGTGATTGCCAATTATATTCTGAATACAAAGTATACTATAAAGAAGTTAATCAGTGCGAAAATTGTCATTTTGAATTAGTTGGATTCCCATTTGTGATTTAGTGTTTGGTAAATTTGTGTGTACACTACAGTTCATTCACAGTTAATCCTAAAAAGTAACCTGCATGCATACGTCAGTTGATTAGATACCTAATTACTACAATGTCATGGATGCTATTTAAGTTTCTCATTAATAGAATTCATGATTTGGACTGACTAGGTGTGATGTTAATAACAGTATGGTAATTGTATGACGACTTGACAAAATATATATTTTTCTGGTAAGAAATCTAAAGCTCATGGACTAAATTGCACATTGAATTTTCCAAGGGTTTTTCTCCCCGCCACATTTCAATACATTCTTACAACTCTTGTTAAAACCTCTACGAAATATATGTCAAAATAGCTACGTCAGGGCAAGTGCAAGGTAGGGCGCTTGGGAATGAATGCTACAAATCGGAACGCCGTACTACTGGAGGCAGGTGTGGATATAGAGCAGATATCGACATGTAGGGTCGTTGCTCGGCATAGCTGAACATAAACGACAAGAGTGATATTTACCCAGGCCCGTCGTGGGGTGGATTAACCGTGACCGTTGTAAGCTAGCTAGCTCCTTCATCAGTGTTCTTATTAGCTTCAAATATCTAAAGCTAATGAAAATATAACGTGTCGCGACCACTTGGTGAAGTTGTTAATTATCTCCGCGCCTGGCCCCGAATTGAAATGGTGGCGCAAATATGGAGTATATATTCTAATTTAATACCATGAATGGCTGGGAGGATTTTTTCTGATAGATTGAATCACATATTTACGTTTATGTCGCTCATGATATTCCCGTTTAGAAATGAATTTCGCTCACGGTCCGATGAGCCAGATCAGTAAACTTCTAGCTCAGAGAAAAGCTGAGAACGAAAATAATATCGCATCGCCGCATCGGTACGTCGTGGTTTGTAAATACTACCGAACAGCGTCGGAATATTGTTGTGTTGATAATAAAGCTTGTTAGTCGAGGAAGGCTACATAGTCAATTACGAACTGAACTACAAAGATGGCTTCCTTAACAAGGTAATTGTATACCAGCTTCCAGCTATATTGGATACTTTCGTAATGGTACGCTGTATCTGAGACGGATATAATACGTTTTATCCACCATGGACATTATTGGAGATATGGTCACGCCAATCTGAATATAATCGACACCGCTGAAATGTGAACCCTGATGATCACCTGTTTAGTCCGAATTTGTCAAATGAAATCTTCCATTGTGGCCAGAAAGGCAAAACTCCTGTCAAGTCACATGGAACATATAATATTGAGAGCATCCGTTTTTACTGGTCTAGTCTCTCATTTTATCATTAATATATAAGTTGTTTAGTCGATTGAATTTTGTCACTACTTACCATTTACCAACGATGTTTTATGAATGATGCAAAGAATCAGGAAAATGCCATAAATTATATTCATTTGAAATATAAATTACAAACTGGAATCCACTTCGCAGCCTTCTTCCTGCACCTTCACACGTCACTTATGAGCACATACAAGCTCAAAAGCCAACGTCGAAAGCTGTTATATCATCACGTTTCGAACCTCCTCCTTACGGTCATCGGAAAACTTTCATTCCAAGAAACGAGAGGGATTTCGGTGATGGGGGTGCCTTTCCAGAAATTCACATCGCTCAGTATCCTTTGGTAAGATTAAGGAATTTTCAGCATGAGTCGATTTTTATTTCTATTTTCATATGGTGTAGCGTACACAATTATCGGAAGATATCAGTCATGAAGTATTTGTACTTTTCAGAGTAGCCTACTTGAGGCCACTTGCACTTTGACATTATAGTTCTGATTTCAAACCACTACCTCTTCTACTTGACCGTATTTTATGAAAAACTATATATATACTTTGTTACAATTTGGAATTTTGAAAAGTATAAAGTAATTTGCATCACTTTCATATTTTTCATAGCGTTTGTAGTGTCATTGGGCTTGCCGTCGAGGTCGCAAAGATACATATTGCAAAAAGCATGCAATCTCATGACCACTTTTTCTGCCAAATCAATTGACATCCTCAAGAACACCATGCGGATATATACCTTTACCAAAAAAACACTAGGTAATTCCATATCAGATCAACCTAAAAAATGGATTTCGTCTCCACATAGTGTCAGATTTTACTGAAATTTGGCTCAAAACATCGTGAAGTATATCTGACTAAATCGCAATTTATTTGAAATGAATTTTATCATGCAATAACTTGAAAACTACTTATGTAATTCATTAGAAATAATTTGATATTTACTCAGATGTACTTCATTGTGTTTTAGGCCAAATTTCAGCAAAATCTGAAACTTCAAAGATACCCAATCTCTCTTTTGATTAATCTCAAATTGAATTACCCCATCGATTCAGAAGTATTTATGTAAAGTTAATTTAGAAGTAATATCCATCAAATATTAGTTAGCAAAACATGTCAGCAATATTCCTCTCCAAACAAGCTTTCATGTGACATGTTACTTTCCAATTTTCGTGTAGACAGAATTACGCCAGATATATTTGAACTTCATGTCACGCATTCGAACGATTTTGAAAAATGACAGTTTATGAGGTGGGTTTAACCCCTGACTCCATTTCATTAAGTGAAAATCTTTCCTTCAATAGCAAGAGTTTCTTCTATTCTCTCATTAGACACCATAATCCATTCTCAAGTACTTGACTATGCTGTTTTATTATCGTTACTGTAACAGGTAATGTTTAAATAATGGAACTTTATGGTTGGGTGAGCACAAAACGGTGATTTTTAAAATGCGATAACTTCGTGATGGGTGGACCAATTTTGGCAAAATTAAGTCTGCTGCAGTCGGGACTGGATACCAGATTCACCCCTCCATTTTCATTGCAATCTGAGACCTAGTGGAGACAGTGTGGTTGATTTAACATAGACTTACCTGTGTGTACCTACCTGCGTTGTTATATCCCACTTGTTAATGTGTTTTTTTCTAGGTATTTACAAGCTTGTGTCTTCATTTTTCAGGGTCTCGGGTTGAAAGACGATTCTAAGTCCAATGCTATCGCGGTGAAACTTGATGCAGAGGGTAAAGTAAGGTACGATGTCCTTGCAAGACAAGGGCATAGCAAAGACCGGGTAAGTCGATAACATAAAAATGCGGCTGTTGTTGCTGATGTCGCAGTGTGCTGCTCTAAATTTCAGGTTGTGCACAGTAAATTCTCGGATCTGATACCGAAAGAGATACTGGATGAAGATGATCCCGATTTGCAAAGGCCGGATGAAGAGTCGGAGATGGAGGTTTGCGTTGCTTTGTGTATTTTGCATGTGCATTCCACTTCTACTCAACAGTGTTTTAATGGTAACTTTTTTTGAAGTACAAGGTAGATTTTGTATTTGTAGACAACCGAAGCAACTAGGAAGGCTTTGGAAAAATTGACTAACGAAAAAATATCTGCCGCTCTGCCTGTAAAAAGAGCCGAGCAAAGAGCGCCAGCTCAGTACATCAGGTGAGCATGTCTTCTACCCTTTTCCTTACTCTGCAATGTGCATCTATCAATAGTTGAAAGCAAAATGGGAGTATTAGCCTACCTACATCATTGTGTAGATGACGAATTTGTAGATATCTCCACTTTGTTATTTTGAAATTTGGTCCGCGTCTGAGATTGGTCTTTCCTACTATGATTTGTCTTCTAAATGGTAAATGGGAACTATTTTCTTCTCAACAGGTATACACCTTCGCAGCAGGGATCGGCTTTCAATTCCGGCGCTAAACAGAGGGTGATCAGAATGGTGGAGGTTCAGAAGGACCCCATGTCGCCGCCAAGATTCAAGTATGTGACTGTTTAGGCTATGTTTTCCATTTCGTGTGGCGTTACAGCTGCAAGGAGCCTTGATCTTTTGTAGATATGAATCCGGGATGTTTTGCGATAGAAGATTCACTATGCCATAAAAAAGTATGGCGATAAAAAAGGTTGTGCAGATTAGTTAATGTCGTAAGACTTGTCTCAAAGTATTGAGACTGTTAGATTCAATAGACGTGCCATTGACATTACTTATTGGACCTCTGGTACTGGACTAACGTGGCTTAAGTCGTCATGAAATGCCTGATGACTTGAGACTTCACTCGTCTACTCAAACATAAATCAAGGTCTGGACCACTAAATTGTTCATTTTTCTCACTATCTTTTGAAGTTTGTTTAAAGCTCCATCTCCGGGTTAAATTATGGATCACAGTACATTCCGATATTGTGTCATTGTGTATATAATGTATTAATTCAATGTTGATATGTTTTACAGAACTAATAAAAAGATACCTCGTGGACCGCCTAGCCCGCCGGCTCCGGTGATGCATTCCCCGAACCGCAAAGTTTCCGTCAAAGAACAACAAGACTGGAGAATTCCGCCTTGCATCTCGAACTGGAAAAACGCCAAAGTATTTCCCCGTTAATCCCACCGTTCATAAGTCTCGTGGCTAAACGCTATTTCTCGCAGGGGTACACAATTCCGCTGGACAAAAGATTGGCCGCCGACGGCAGGGGTCTTCAGAGCGTTCATATCAACGAAAATTTTGCGAAACTCGCAGAAGCGTTATATATAGCAGATAGGAAGGTTTGTTCTTAATCACTCTTGATGCTGCAGAATTAGTTATTTTCTGGACGTTAACTGGCATATGTGGGCACTGGGCAGTCGTAGTTTTTCGTTGCAGCCTACCAAACTTTTGCCTGCGATATCGATCTTTCCCAGATATATGACACGGTCAAAACGTGTTGAGCTTGATAAATCTTTCTATTCCATCTATCTTTCTACAACTCTCGTTACTTAGATTCTCTGTCTGTCTGAAAAGGGTGACCTTTGACGACCTCATAAGTATGTCTGCAAATACATCATAGAGCTGCCGTATTTGGAATTGGGAAAGGAGGACACTTTTTCAAACTTAAAATACCGGAGGAAAATCCAGAAAAAAATGGTAAATTTTCCCCACCTCGTGGTTGGTTGACTAAAAATTAGGTAAACTTTCCAGCTCAACTCCGTAAATACACTTTTTCTTTCACATTGTCTGTTGGCTGACTAAAAGAAAAAAAGGTCATCACTTTTGTTAGAACCAAGAATCTCGTATATGGCGTCATTAATGCCCATTTTCACTCGAATTCACCCACTACCTTGGCTCTAAAAGCTGTAAAGTTGGACAAGTTGCCGAAAATGATGAAAGTGATATGGTAACCCTATCATGTAAGGGCAGTTTAATTTTTGCAATTACCCATATCGGTTTAAATCAGTGGTTCGCAACCTTTTTATGGTATCGACCCAATTTTTTGTCTTGAAAATGCTCCACTGGTAAGCTAACTATACTACTTCGAAATAAAAATCAGCACCTTCACCCAGACATACTCACGGCCTATTGCGGAAGCTGATCACTAAAACAAAAAAGGTCTGCAGCTTGTCGACTACCAGATAAAAGACAACGGCCGCTAGGTTGAAAACTGCTAGTTTAAGTCTCAAAACGTTATCGAACGGTGAACACGCTCGATATTTAAACGAAACTTTGTCATGAAGGCTCGTGAAGCGGTCGAAATGCGTGCCCAAGTCGAACGGAAGATTGCGTCCAAAGAGAAGGAGTCGAAGGAGAAGCAATTGCGAAAATTGGCGGAAGAAGCCAGGGCGAAACGTGTGGGCATAAAAACGGACGGAAAAGGTATGACGCCGTCGGGCGATAGCGTTTGGTCGGCAGGCTTGAATGTGATCTTTCGTCCTAAATTCGTAGGTGTAAGTAAGTAGCCAGCGGTGCTATTTAAGTGGAAGCAGGAGTAATATAATGCTGTTAATTTCTACTCCATTACAAGTAAAACTAGAGATGTCCAGCTACTTCGAGTTCAAGTAGCAGATGTAACGTCTAAAAATAGCTCGTCTATGTAAATTTAAAAAGTTGATTTAACCGATGGGCAGCATAATTTTAGCAGGTAATCTGCGTGGCTACTTTAGAAATTGTGAGATGTATCTTTGCGAGTTGCGTCTAACGCGCAATGCAATCTTCAAACATATTGACAGTGTCCGTGACACGGGAACTATTTCACACGTTTCCCGTACGACATTTTTACTCTCATGCACCTTTTCCAAAGCCACTTTCGACTTAACAAAATTCAAAGTGTGAAAGTCGGTAGTTTTCCCCCAGAAAAATCTGTTCAATTTAAGTGAAAGTAGTCTCAGTACATAACCACTCGTGCAAGTAAAACCTATTTCCAGAAGTATAGTACTTTGTTAGCGACCAACTCGGCCAGAATTTAGGATCTTGGTCGTCATCACAACTGCGTGCGTGGGATGTCGCGAATTAGTTTGCCTAAATTCTGCGCCTGTCTGATATTTGTGTTTGTTGACACGCCGCCTGCCCTCTTTGCAGATAAAGACATGCAAGAACGGGAAGACTTGCGTAAAGAACGTCACCGGGACCGGGCGAGAGATCGAAATATCGCGAGGGCCGCCCCCGATAAAAGGTAACGATGGCTGTAGATCTTAAAGTGGACGCATGAAAGAGTTTGCGGGTGTCACAATCAAAAGTAATGACGTCTTTGTGGGAATCCAGCATAGCTAGTAAAGTTGCCCATGCGTTACAGCTCAAGTAGAAGTAGACGTCACGCCATAATTCTGCTTAATTCACGTAGAGTAGCGATTTCCAAGGCCTTTCAAAAATGCTTCAAGTGCAAGTAGAAAAAGGAACGCCTGAAAAGTACTCTTGAGTATGTAGTTTCAAAAGGTAGAGGACCTTTGTCCATGTCCATGCAAGAAATATCCTCAACTCCACTTTTACCCGCAGGAACCGTCTCCGAGAAGAGAGAGACATATCGGAAGAAATCGCTCTCGGACTGCCAAACGCACGGCGCAGCGCCGACACGCTCTTCGATCAGAGGCTGTTCAACAAAACAAGGGTATTGATGCTTGTACTATTTGTTGAATTTTTATAATTATTTTCGAGAGACCCTTCGAGGTACAGAACTTCAATATACAATTGAATATTATAATCATATTGAAAGAAATCCAAACATTTTCGGCTGACGCTCGTCAGGGATAGTTCTCAGCAACCGACTAGTGGAGATTCCATAAGAACTTTGTATATCTAGTGTGGTATCATCAATACCAGATGTGGCATCATGGGCATAAAAAATTAATCATTTTTTCGTAGGGCATGGACAGCGGCTTTGCGGGTGGAGAAGACGACATGTACAACGTGTACGACCAGCCGTGGAGAGGTGACAAGAACATCGGCAACAATATCTACAGGCCGAGCGCGAGCAAAGATGACGACTTGTACGGAGAAGAAGACGTCGATAAGATCATTAAGTCAAACAAGTACGGTAACAGTTTAGCGCGGGGGTTCTTGAACTGTCGATTGTCGTTGGCAGCCCTGACTATGAACTAGAAAACATTGTCCTTATTTTACTATGCCACGATACAAACATAAATAATTGTCATCCAAAGCCGCAACGGGGGGCGGGCGTTAGATAACAACACAGGAAATGTCAGAAGACACCTGTTATAGCGGCAGGCTTTTAGATGCGACGTGTTATGTGTTGCATGAGTAAATTACTAATTAACCGCGTATCGTGACAGGTTTGTGGCCGACCGAGGATTCCAGGGCGCCGATCACGGCCGCGACAGAGACGGCCCGGTGCAATTCGAGAGAGACGAGGACGATCCGTTCGGTTTGAATAAGTTCTTGCAGGAAGCCAAACAGGCAAGTTTACCGTTCGTGTGTTGTCTTACCGACGACTTTGCAATCGTTCAGCGCATTGCTTCTTAACCTTGTCTCCCACGCCCCCAGGGGGCAATATCGGGGGCCGGGGCGCTTAAGAAAAACGGCCTTGCAAATAGTAAGGACATATGGTTACACAGTAAAACAACAGCTCTATATATATCCCCGAGATCTCATTGCAAACGAACATATATTCGACAGAATGTGTCAAATCACGTTTTTCATCGCGCGCCTTGCGAAATATACACCAACGATGTTTCCGTGAATGCAGTGGTTTATTTTAATAAAGTAAAATGACTCGGCCGTACTTCGTGATCGCCAATTCCCCGTTAAAACACTCCTGTTATGAACTATAGGTATTGTATCCTGCGGCGCACAGCGTGTCGAAATCAAAAAGGGTCTCTACCACTTTTGAGAGTGACGATTCCCTTTGTACGTCAAAGATGCTTTCAAGCTTTTTGGCCAAAATTATCAATTAAATATACTTGTATTTGAGAACAATCGTCTTCAGTATGCCCAAATTCGCTGGATCGCCACCTGCATAGTAACCAAGTACTTCTACTTTTTGGGAGTACTCAAGTAGGCTTTGCCCAATTCCACTAGTTAGTCAAGTGATTATGATTTAACACTACTTGTACTTATAACTGGGATACTTCCTTAGAAATTGTTACTTGTACACTAGGGTTGTTCAGATTTGAAAAATTGTCAGGAAACTTCGATGCTTGTGACCCAAATGAAGGTTTAGTACATAAAAACACTTTTATGAGCAATTTTGGTCATCTTCGTCGTGATCTTCTATCCCCGAAACCCCCCCAAAGATCCACGGGGCAATTCTCCTTACTACTGGATAAGCAATGTTGACCACGTCACCGGTTTATAGCTTTTGTGTCGTTATCAGTTGAAAACGGCCGTGTAGAGATGATATATTGCAATAAAATAGCCATGATTTCAAAATTGTACTTAACTGCAGTCCCATAAAGGCCACATGCACAACGATTTCACTCTGCACAAACTGTCTATCATGCTCATGGGAATCATGTATTGGTTGCACCATTGACATCGGCTTGTTTTGGATCGTACATTGAAGAAGCGCCATTGGGTTGCAATTCGTCAACAAATACTGATATTCCCAGCTAGTTTCAGCCATAAGATATTATTAAAATGTATGTAATGTCAGTAATGCTTTTCTCAACTTCAAATCATCTGTAAAATACCGAGTTATCTTATTTTATGGTAGACTGCAATTTAGTTGAAGAAGAATGCCTGAAACAATGCATCAACACAATGTTCAGCGCTTGCCTTGTAGATATTCTTGTCATATTCCATACATTGTCAACCTCTTCAACAGTTAGAAGGACACAGTCGTGCGTTGTGGTAGTTTCGGGGCAATTTTCTTTCAGATATGGCGGATGTAGTAGAACCTCATCTAGAGTCGGTAACTTGGAGTGACTAATACACTCAGATAAATATCCTTCCGAATAGTGACCAGAATATCAGACCAAATAGTAGGCAGACCTGAATCTTGTTCATGGTTGGTCCGCAAAACCCATATCCGCTTTGTTTCAGACTTTCTTCTGCAACTAAATTGCAGTCTACCATAAAATAAGATAACTCGGTATTTTACAGATGATTTGAAGTTGAGAAAAGTATTACTGACATTACATACCTCTGAATAATATCTTATGGCTGAAAACTAGCTGGGAATATCGGTATTTGGTCACGGATTGCAACCCAACGGCGCTTCTTCAATGTACGATCCAAAACAAGCCGATGTCAATGGTGCAACCAATACATGATTCCCATGAGCATGATAGACAGTTTGTGCAGAGTGAAATCGTTGTGCATGTGGCCTTTATGGGACTGCAGTTAAGTACAGTTTTGAAATCATGGCTATTTTATTGCAATATATCATCTCTACATGGCCGTTTACAACTGATAACGTCACAAAAGCTATAAACCGGTGACGTGGTCAACATTGCATATCCAGTAGTAAGGAGAATTGCCCCGTGGATCTTTGGGGGGTTTTCGGGGATAGAAGATCACGACGAAGATGACCAAAATTGCTCATAAAAGTGTTTTTATGTACTAAACCTTCATTTGGGTCACAAAGCATCGAAGTTTCCTGACAATTTTTCAAATCTGAACAACCCTATTGTACACGAGTA
>ATSW01067163.1:0-10690 GCA_000444245.1 Botryllus schlosseri | reverse complement strand
GTCTCAGCATCCGTTTTATCACAGCTTATTTATTATTGACATGAGATCGTTTCACAAATTATTGTTTTAATCATTTTCGACTTCAGAATCAGATGCTGCACCGTATCAATCGTTCCAATTATATTGCGATGAATCGTTCAATTTGATTGAATTGATAATGATATTATTGTTTCCTTGCAATTTCTCAGCATATGTAGCCTAATTAATTTTGTCAAACTAGTATTCCATTGAGAATGGCTCCTAAAGAATGTTCCTTGCATCCACGATCCATGCTCGATTCCATGAACGCATTGAAAAACCAAGAAGAGTTTTGTGACATCACCATAGTGGCTGGCCAAGATGAAGTCAAAGCTCATAAATTTGTCTTGATTGCCGCATCGAAATATTTCCGAGCCATGTTTTCGAGTGATACGAAAGAGTCAAAGACTGGGATTGTATCATTCCCTGATACTTCTGGTGAGATTGTGAAACGATGCATTAACTTCATTTATACTGGGAAAGTTGATTTTACTTTGGATCACATCACTGATTTCATAAAAGCATCGGATATCTTTTGCCTTCATAATTTGACGGATCTCTACGTTGAATTTCTTTCTGAGAATGTAACCATGGACAATGTAGGAGAGATGCTATCGGTAGCTCAAGTTTATCACAAGGAAGTTTTGAAAACCTCGATTCAAATCTTTTTCCGAGACAATCTCAAGGCATTTATCGACTCAGAGATCCTGCAGCCATTACCAAAAGATAACTTCCTGTACTTGTTGTCACTAGTGCATAACTGGGGAAAGGAATATGAAATGTTGAAATGGAATGCCATCGTTTCCTGGGTTAAAGAGGAGTTGGACGAAAGAAAAGAGGCATTTGTTGATTTGTTTGACACAATTAACTTTAATTTTCTCCCTCGACAATTTGTGAAGGATCACATTATTCACGAACAGTTGGTATCTGAATCGGCGGAATTGATGGTTAGAATATGTGATACAGTTTTAGATGAGAAACCTTCCAAATTGCCATTGGTTCCCATTGAAAAGTCAACGGGAATTATATCCTGCGATGGTGATACTGGATTAATGTACAGGTACAGCCTGATTGAAGAGGAATGGTCTGTGTTTACACAACTTCCTGAGGGTATTGCAACTGAGTGTCTTGATGTAGTGGAATATAAAGGAATAATTTATGTCACGAATGGGAATGCAATCTATAGTTTCAGTGGAATGGGATGGAAAAAGTTGTATGAGAACGATTCTGCTGCGCAGTATAATAGATGTATCGGGTGTGGGAAATATGTGTTGATGGTTACAGAAAAATGTGCAGTCTTTTATGAAATTGGCACTGGAAAAACGTCATCAGTTGAAATAAAAAGAGATGAAGAACAGCCTTGCTCTGAATTTGCAATTGCAAGTACGGCGGATTGTATTTATGTTGTCGGTGGTGGAACTGGATGGTTTAATCAGTATCAGTATACTGCTTTTATGATCCAGTTAAATACCATGCAGTGTATCCGGATCTCAAACATACCGATAAATGTTAATAAAAGCAACGGGTGTGTTTTTTATTTCAACGGGACTGTGTACGCCTTCAGCGGGTGTTCAGACGAGGTAGTATTTTACAATGGTGTTAAAAATAAATGGCAATGCGTTGAGGATTTCACCATCAAGCACTACGTCGGATGCAAAGTTCATGTCGCAGACAAATTATATTTGTACGGAGGGATGTTGGGTACTCAGATTCATACTGTGGAATTAGAAAAGCTGATAGTACCAGAAAAAGATGAGCGAGCTTCTCTGAAGGATGTAGATATGAGTGTATTTTGCGTGTCGTTTTTGAAATAATAGGTATAAGCATGTTGGGAAGAATCGAGTCACATTTTCAGAGGACTTGACTCGAGTCACTTTGCAAAAACGACTTGAATGGAGTTGACTCGGGGTTTTAAATGTACGGATTGACTTGTGACTAACTGCAAATTTTTTAGGAAATTTCAAGTCAAGTAATCGATGTCGAGTGAGACGCTCTACATGCACGAGTGTTCACCTTAAAGCACCTCTTGTATGATTTAAATCTGACTTGTATAGTTGATACATTTATGTTACTCGACGATAATTGGCTGTATGGCTAGAATAATTATACTGTTTAGCATCATATAAATTTGTGTTAATTTTTATGAGGTTTCATGTTCCATCTATATGGCTGACAGTTATCGACGTAGTTAAGCAATTTTAAGTAGTTACATGTCAGCCATACAAGTCCCCGGTGAAGGTCCAATTAACTCCATATTTGTTTCTTTATTCGGAATTAATGATGACTCAATCTGTCATAGCGTACGTTTTGTAAAGGTTATTCATTGTGAATATGAAATTTTAAAACCCTTTTATTGTTAACGAATTATTATTTCTATTTAACTTCACAACCATATGCTTCACTGTGTAAAACGTTCCGATTATATTGCGATAAATTTATTAGTGACTTTCGTTGATTGATTCGACATTTCCAATGGAAGCCTGCCGTTCCGATTCAGAAATTGTCTCATAATTGTTAAATGCCAGTATATGAATAGTTGTAGTATTGTCTGGCTAAACTAGTAGACTCAAATTATGCTATTTTTCCACTTTTTAATTTTGAATTTCTTTTGGTTATTTTGGATCAGACTCTCAATTTTGATTTCGAATTACTAACATTCATTCATGAATTCCTCATAACAACCAGAGTTGGTCAAAGTACGTGCTGTAGGCCAAGGTGGGTGCCTGATTAAAAGACTACTCCAAGTCGTTTCGGCACCCTCCTATCTTTTCATTATATCGCAATCTTGTGGTGTATTGTTTCGGATAAAAAATTTAACAAAATGATTATGATAAAGTAGTCAATGATGGTAGTAACTACGGTAGTAGAAGTAACTATGTAAATATCTAGGCTATCAATTAAAAGTAGAAAATGAAGATCTGTACCACAGCGAGCAGTTCCAAAATTAGAATTGGTGGAGGGTTTGCAATTTGGATACTTTTAGCAGCTTACACCAGGGGTGGCTAGGCTACTTTCAAAATTGCAGGATCCATTCCGGGTATTATGACAATTTCACATATAAATTTGATACAAACATTTCCCAAAATTACTTTTTGCAAAATCCAAAGTGTATGTAAGCCTCTATAGTAAGTTTGTTTGTTTGTAGCATTCATGCTGTTTGTCGACTACTATGGACTATTAATCTAGACCAATTTTAAATTTATTCCGTAGCTGCCTATTTGTAACAAGGTCCACTTCTATATGAGCTGTCGAGGAGCCTAGATAAACTTCCAACCCTTGGGCAGGAATTCTGGAGTAAGTAGTTTTGTTTATAATTCAATTAAATTTATTGCTAAAAATTTCATCATTTCAATACACCACAAGACTGTGATACTACGAAAGATAGGAAGGGTTGACTAGTATTTATTCAGTAAAAAGTAGAACTCATCTAAAAATAACCTTTGTGAGTAGATAGTTTAGGTGCGAAAAACCTTCCTTGGTATGCTGGAAATTTAGAAGTACTTCGTTACTGACCACATTTTGTAACTGGGTTTGATGGCCACTGTATCATAGTATTGTAAGTTAGTTTCGGATTTCCATAGGTTCGTTACAATAATAGTTATTGTGTATTGAATGCAAATTTCAATTTGGACTGTCACATAAAAGTCCCTGACAACTCTCTGCCCAATCTACTTCTCAAAATTAACCATTTCTGTCACTACTTTGTAATCGTATTGCAGTTATTTTGACACCTCTTTCACTTTTGACCAGTGACTGCCTATGATTGAAAGTATTTTTTTGTTCATAGTTTAAAATGGTATTGATAAAATTCTGTGTGTTGGTAGATTACATAATAATGACACTGAACTTTGTTTCATCACAATTTTTCAGCATATGTAACATAACTAATTTTGTGAAACCGGTATTCCATCTGAGAATGGCCCCGAAGAAATGTTCCTTGCGTGCACGATTCCGTGACCGCATCGAAAGACGAAGAGCGGATTTGTGTCATCACAATCATGGCGGATAAAGATGAAATCAAGTTGCATAACTTTTGTACTGATAGCCGCATCTGACTATATCCGAGCCATGTTTTCGAGTGATACAAAGGAGTCAAAGACTGGGATTGTCTCATTTCCAGACCCTCGTAGGGAAGATAGAGTGGTGAGCGTCGACGCTATCTTCTCAAGCGGCCCGGGTTCAAGTCCCGCCGTAGGAGGTTATTCCGGGCTTCTTGTCCCTCGAGTTGCAGCTCTTAACAGCGACAAAAAAGCCCAGTGAAAAAGATGAAGAAAGAAAGAAATGAGCAAGCAATAGCGACAAAGAAAGATTAACACCGAAGAATATTGTGACATCAGACACTAGGCTGAGGTTGATACTGATCGTTTCGGCATCCTATCGAGCACCGGAACAGCACTTAGTCGGCCCACCCAAACGCTGGTAAGGGTGATGAACCGAACGCCAGACCCCTATTTCTGACATATTCGTTCTACTGTATAGTGGGTCAGCTTATTTCGCCTCAAGACGTGAAGCTCGAAAAATTTCTATAATTCATGATTTAATCGGTCAATATGATCGGGAATTGCATACGGTACATGGCCTATAACTTTATATGTCTTACTACATCCGTGATGCGATGATGGCTGATGCCGAAGTGCCCATTTCTATAAATCATGCGTATTTTTTCTTGGGGGAAGGGTACCCAATAATGAAGATATTTGACAACACTAAATCGCGCTCAGCGTGAACAAATTTGGAAAAATTGCGTAAATTTTCAAAACTTACCCCTTCGAGCTCGCCCCCCCCCAATTGGTGGGTTTAGGGTGCGGCAGTTATGGTCCTGCTTCTATCTGTTCATTACATCGCATTATGTGTCTTCTATATCGCATTGTTCATTGTGTGTGTGTGTCTTGGGCAGATGAAAATATAATTATTGTGAAGCAACTCGCAGCATGAACTATATTTATTCCGGAGTAATCGGATTTTCTTTGTGCTGCGTCACTGATTTTATGATAGTTCTATGCTTTTCAACGTGCAAATCGCTTTGAATTTCCTATCGACCGACTATGTTCCGTTCAAAATTTTGAACAATGAAATAATATTGAAAAGTAGTGACTCGATTTGAGCATAATCATCAGTGTCTGATTCGAATCGACAGTGATTTTATTTTGCTCATCCTGATATTATGATGTTGTCACCCACGATCGATTAATAGTAGTACTCAACATATCGTTCTAATCTATTTTGACAACTAGACCTAATCAATTTAATACGTATCAAATTTATCTTTTTCATCAAGTTTAAAATTGAGAGACGTGAGTTATATCAATAGCAAGTTGTATTGACTCGAGTCGCGATTTTTTGGTGACTCGACCTGATTCAAGTCATTTTAAATAAGGAAAATAGCTTAACTCGATTTGAGACAATATGTGTATCGACTCTACTTGTACTCGAGTCATTACGCATGGCTCGTTCAAGTCATATGACTTCAGCTGGACTTGGATGGCCAAGACTAGCATTTCGTTGCAACCTCGAAGAATAGTAAGCTACCACATTATTATTGGTATTTCGTCTATCAGTGCTAATCTCTGCAAAATAACAGAGATGGTCAGTAACGCGGTACTTCTAATTTTTCGAAGTATTCGAGTAATTTTTCTCTACTTCATGTACTGCCACGAGTAGAACTAATTTTTCGCTTCTTGTGTCTTCTACTTCATCGACTTTGGTGACTTTTCGCTATTTCGAAATTGTCAAGTAGAAGTAATACTTCCAATGAGAGAGAGACAGTTTTATTTAGTAGAACTCCATTCAAAAATATAATACAACCTGCAGCGTTACGGTCCTTAGAGACTCCCGCCAGCTGCATTGATGTAATACAAAAGTCTTTCAAGTAGAGTCTTGCTTCACAAATAAATTGAAAACAGTACGAGCAATAGTAGGTTGGAAGATGGGGAAATTCGGGGTCTGTTTTCGAGGAGAGCCTCTTCTACCAAGGTTCTGTTGTTCAGCGTACATATAATTGGCTGGGCATTCGCTCACCTGCGAAGGTGCGAAACCGCGAGCTGGCTAAAATATATTGGTTAAATGGGCCGATGATAGCAAGACGAGGACACAACATTGTATGGCGCCAAAGCTAATGGCATTCTTTTGTTCTGTACAAGATTAAAATGAATTGTTCACACCCAACGACAAAATGTAAGCGGACCATGCTCATTTCTCAAAGTCAGGGGCAATGTTCCCTCTAAGCTGCGCACGTGAGCAAATGCGCAGTGCTGACACGGTCTCGGCGCACAGAAAATCTAAGTTGCGCACAAAAAATCCGTGTGTGATGACTCTTTTTTAGTCGTTACGCACTGCTGTCCAAGGGTCTGCGCAGTGAGTTAGTGAGTGTGCGCAGACTCGTCAATAATTAGAGAGAAAATTGGTCAGGGGATGAGGATGGAGTCATGGGCGAGTTCTTAAAGTGACCATTGAAGGTCGACACACAAAAAGTCGATCAATATTGGGTGGTAGAATCACGGAAATAACCGAACCCTGAGATTCACATATTACCACTTCTGTATGGCTGTTCCTACAGATTATCATAGTAGAATTGGTATGGCGAGGTAGTATCTAATTTCCGGTATTTAACTTCCGGCTGTTGCATGATTCATATGCAAAATATTCAGACCTATATGATAGGTACTGGAGTAAAATCGGGAAAAACTGATAAATACTCGACTCCAGAAATATACCCTTTTGTGTTATTTTATGTTGTTTAGCAATTCTGTGAATGCGTGAGCTATACAACGCATTCTTGCATGTCCATTTAATTCTATGTTCTGTCCCGGATGGCGAATGCAATGACTTAATCGTACCTCGTATTTCGAAAAGACAATTTGACTTGAATTGTAACTTGACTTGACTCGAGTCATCTCCAAAAATCGAGTGACTCGACTTGACTCGAGTCGAAATGTGCAATGATTCGAGATGACTTGTGACCTGAAGGTATTAGTGACTTTGTCCCAACACTGAATCGATTTCTTCGTAAAAGAAAGATGACTTTCTCTTTTGTGGACTGACATAAACTGAACTAGTGAACATTCGTGAACAAAGAAATAGTGCGATAGCCTAATATCGGGTTATTGATAGCAGAATCGTCGAAATTTCAAATTCCACTATACCTATTATTACGCAGTGGATAGCAGTGGGGTGTGTTGTAGTATGATTGAAGGACCATCGCCGCCATATGCCAGGTTATCAATACAATAGAAACAGCTCCCCGCTGTGGATGATAATAATCAACTCTTTGCCTACTTTCAAATATAGCGTAATTATTGATATCTTTTTATGTTAATAGTTAAATGGGGTTTGAACTTTACTGCTAGGCGAGATGTATGTACATCTGACAAAGATTTGAAATTTTGTACACGTCAAATTAAAAAGGACGATTTCCACATCGACGCTTCAAGCATCAACCGCGCTGCTAGCTGATATGAATCAAAACCAGGGTTGTGATGACTCGAGTCATGACTCGACTCGAGTCAGACTCGAGTCCCGATTTTTTTGTGACTCGACTTGACTCGAGTCATTTTCTTGAAATGGGAAAATGACTCGACTCGACTCGACTCGAGTCAATATTTGGATTGACTCGACTTGTACTCGAGTCATTACGCATGACTCGACTCAAGTCATTGACTCGGCTTATTTAATATGACTTGAAGATGAAGAAATTTGCGAATCGTAATGGTTAGATCAACGCATCTGACGAATTCTGCCTACATCGCTATTTTTCACCACTGCTTTCGTTGCACTCGTCTAATATCAGCTATAACGCCGGAAAAACAACAGACAATGGTACATAGTAGCAATGCATTGTACAAAATCATCCAGTGATGAAGAGGTAATAGATCCTCTGCAAACAAAGTACTCAAGACTTTTCAATTATACAAGCAAACAATCGAAGTTCAATTATACAAGCAAACAATCGAAGCAAAGTTCAATTAGAGCCAATGAAATGACTCAGATGGTCAATTACTGGGAAGAGACTGATAAGCTCATGTGTAGATTTGAAGGCGATGATTCTTTGCATTTTTGGGCGACTAGAAAGAATGAGTATCCAATGCTCTTCAGTGTGGTTCAAAAATATTTGTCAATTCCTGCATCTAGTGCACCATGCCATGCCGCCTTAACGTATCTGAGGATCTCATTTCCACTTTATTATTTTTGAAGTCTAATTAACTCATTGATTTGATCTGCTATCTGTGAAAACACACAATACCCCCGTCCATTTGGGTTTGTCAGGTATGTGCGTTGTGCACGTGAGTAACAATGGATGGCTAATGTTGTGTGATGTTTCTACAATAGGGCCGTTCAAAAATACTCTTCTTTTTTATTCTACTGGGTGGCGACTTGATAAAATTGGTGAGTTGCATGAAAAGAACACTGAATCTGGCTTAATTTTAAAAAGTAGAATCAATGATATGAGAGGAGACAATTTTGGATTTGAAAATAAATTGAGTATTTTCAGTGAGAAATTCTTTTATATAATATAATTAAATACTAGTAAGCCGACTATTTATTTGTTCAAATCCAAAATATTCCACTCTAATAACTTCACTTCTTCTATTTGGAATTGAGCCAAATTTGCTACGAATCGTATTTTTACACCATCTAACAATATCATGAGGTAGCCGGTAAAATTCGAAAGTCTCTATTCGTAATTTATTCAAAATTTTCACTCATAGCCTTGCTTTGTACTAGTTGAAATTGAGCCGAATTTTAGTTCTTTTAGGCAATCTAACAATTTCAAGAAGTAGCCTCCTTTTTGAGATTTTGTCCTTTTTTTTAGAATTCTTGGTAAATGTAGGGCAAATTCGGCTAAGATACAGTAAATCAGCACTGAAGTAACGCTCCGACGGCAATTGCGCGAGCTGAGCAAGAAAATTGAAAGAATAACTGTACCTCTACATAAACATGCATCTGTTGATACTCCATCAGCTGGTATCTAGACGAGAATTCGTTGGTTCTCTATCAGATAGTATGTAGACGTGAATTCGTTGGTTCTCTATAAGCTATTTGTGAGCTATCGTCGATGTGCTCATGATAAAAACTGAATGCCTGTATTTGTGATGTATCAGACTGACACGACAGATAATTGATTTAAAGTTCTAAGATTAGTGAATTTATCATATTGGCGGCCTGTCACGTCTCTCTGTAGCATCGGTAAATGAAGCCAGGAACTGTCGGTTATGTGCCTTTACATACATATGCCAAGACTCTGATAGGGACAAAATATGCATGTTTGGCAAGCAAGGAATTCGATATCACCCAAGCATGATTGAAAACATAAGTCGAACATGAATTCAATGCTGTGACTTGGACTCGGACTCGATTCATAACACTATGACTCGGACTTGACCCTTTAAACGGTGACTTGGACTCGGACTCGACACGATGATGAATTGAAAATGACTCGACTTGACTCGAGTCAAAACCACAAAAGTAAGATTGACTCGTGACTCGGAACCATGTGACTTGGTTACAACCCTGATCAAAACTAAGCTGTCCTTTGCCGTTACTCGTAACGGCAGCTCCCAATATCTGTATTGGTGGATTGTATGCAATAGGCACAGTGGCACACGTATGTTCGTCTACACTACGAGCAGGGATATATAGAGTGCTCGTAACATTATTCATTGTGGCAGAATTATATGTTCTCGTCATCTTATTTCCTCATATGGTTCTACTTAAAAGTTGCGCAAATCAGCAAAACTTCGCGGGAGACATAATTTTCGCAAAGAGTCACAAAAACAAAAATAATAGAGCGATGATCTTTTGCTTCTGGCTTTTATGCTGGATTCAGTTCTTGAGGACTTTAGATATGGGCACATTCAGCCCAAAACTCGGGCGCCCACCAGCGGATCTTTATTTCGCAAGTCAATTCGACATTTGAACGTGCCGCCATAGCCACCTGCTTATACACCATGTATGCGTGGGTTAATGAGGAGCGTAGTCCGGAGCCGGATTGGTTATCCGGCCGAACTTTTACATTTTTGGCCGGAGCCGGATCAGTGTTTTTTTCTGATGCGGCCAGAGCCGGATCAGTACTTATTTTTTGATACGTTTTAGCGATTTCCATATCTCTTGACATACCAGATATAGGAGGGCACGAAATAGCATCATGTAACGAAGTCAATATACCAACGGGTCCTCCCGAAGATGTTTCATTATTATTTAGATGCCCTACCTTTTCCAACACACGTCACTCAGCTCTGCCGGTAAATCTGATTACGTGAGCATAGAGAGAAAAAGTTGTGACTTTACTGTTTACTGTTATGGTCTCTCTGCCAGGTGTCGTTTAATTGCATTGTCGGAATTTGGCGAAGTTTGTTTAGAAGTCTCCGTCACTTTCACAATATATTATATCACTTGTCCGCACCGAACTGTAGTCTACTTTTAAACAGTTTCGAACAACACGTGCCGCATTGTGACTAACATCCAAAGTAGACCATGAACTCTCTACTTCAACACGATGCAGAAAATACGATCCAAATTCATAAATCTATTTAAAATCTAATATTATAAATCACTAATGGACAAGCATTACACTTTTTACATTTTGGAATTGAGATATCGAATTCCAATATATTTGGCGGATCGGCACCGGCCCGTCGACCGACGGTTGAGAACCACTGGTGTAGAGACACGCTAA
>ATSW01067149.1:0-14317 GCA_000444245.1 Botryllus schlosseri | reverse complement strand
GGCTGACAAAGTGCTGTTACAGTCCTGGTGGGTAATGAAGGCTCGTAATAAATCTGAAGTGGGGAATGAACACAAAAAGGTTGGGAACCACTGTCTTAGACAGTTTGAACAGGAGAGTCCTGCGTTTTCGTCGTCTTCGATCAGAAAGTGATTACTCAGTATTTTGCAAATGAACTGAAATTGTGGCGGAGACACTGACATTGCACATTACATTCCTACTCAAAAGATCTTTTACCAACATTCACAGAGTAAAAACTACCTGGAAATGCATGCTTTTGTTTCATTCATACAACCTGACTAGCTGTATCAGTAGGCCTACAGATTACAACACATATTCCAGAAGGTCGCCCTGGCATATGTAGCTCAGTGCAATTGTCAAAAAAGATATATTAACTTGATATTTCCCACACATAGACTGTCATTATCAACTGCAAGCTCCACTAAAGGTACAACCATCACCGCTGAGAACTGCTTTGCAATATGAGCTAGGTAAACACAGTCAGAGGAATCCCCAATAATTAGGAGAATTGGACCCTGATCTTTGGGGGCTTTGAGGAGAAAGAAGATCACGATGAAGATGACCAAAACTGCTCATAAAAGTGTTTTTGTGTACTAAACCATCATTTGGATCACAATGGTCGAAGTTTCCTGACAATTTTTCAAATCTGAACAACCCTATTCCCCATGCGTTGTTGGGGACATGCAAAGAAATATGATTTTGTCAAGTACTGAAATCATATGCTGCATGGACACCAAGAGTTATTTTGTCAACGAGAATTATACTTTTGATACTATTTTCTGCTGTGGAAGGTTGTAAACCTCGATGGGTTGCATCACAGCATACGAAACATGTAAGTACAAAGCTACGTAAACGTTCGTGAAAATGACATTTTTGTCAAGTCTTGCTCAACCCACATCATTGTCGCAATGGCAATGAAATACGTATGGTTGAATAAACACCAAATGTAATCTTTAATGGGATGTAGAACTTGGTCGTATAAACGGTAGACATTTGAACTTTCCACGTCAATCATACTGTTGCGACAGCATAAAGAGTGATACTCGAATACGCGGATCAGCTTGATTTTGCCCGCCATATTATTGACCGGATTGAAGTATAAAAGCCTACGATAATTACGCTAGATCTCTCAATAGATTTATGTTGTTTTAGCTGATGACTGTGCGAAACTATTGAGCTAATGTGATTGTCTCCAACCACGATATCCCCGTTATTTGATAACAAGCGGATATCATTCCAATTTTCGTATCTATTCATCCTTTTTGCGATTCCCCGCACTTCGGGTGGTTTGCAATTCTTCTCAATAGAATAGCAAATTCCCCTCCGAAATGCTGACTTGGCCCTTAGTATTTGTTTTTCGACTGCGGCCACGGGCCTCCATAGTTATGAGCGAGTACTAGCTGTAGAGAACGCCAAAGATATACTGTATGTCGTTATATGCGAGTCGACGCATTTACCCGAATACAGTCGTTATAGTGCGTCATAGAAGTATAATTATGAATCCGGTTTCCGTTTAGAGACATATCTAGAAGTATGCAAAGATATTGCGAGACCTCCATAAATGTGTCTGCAGAGAATTTTGTGTAGGTTAATTATTTGTGTAGGAATTTTTTGTGTAGGTTAATTATGTACAATCCCTATTGCTCAATTGATGTATTTTTTATGTTTCTGTAATTGTGTTGCGAATTTGCAGTTTTAAGGCTGGGTATTTTGAGTTTGAATAATTCGTGGCGTTGTTTCGTAAACTTGGAGACGTTGTTGTTTCTGGTATTCATGGTATTTGTCGACTACTATGGTCATTTACACCATGCAAATTATTTTCATTTTATTCCGTAGCTGCCGACCTGTAGCGCGGCCCACGTCTAGGCTTTTATAAGACACCGCTTACACGGATTAGATCGCGAGGAGAAGCCTAGAAAAACCTACAACACTTAGGTAGGAACTCTGGCTTGGGGCTCGAGACATTGCGAGAGTAAAAGATGCATTCTTGAACTCGGAATTGGACGAAGTTGTATTACAACGTACGATATATAGCGTCATGTGATAGCTCCTCAAACATTAACATTACACATTCATAAGTTTGCTCAGGGATATGCGTGGAGTAGTATTGAACTTACTGCGCAAGTTAATAAAACATGCATGGTCATTGGTCATAAGGGTTGTTCAGAATTGGTCGACTTTCAAACGGTCGTGGTTTTCAGTCCGTTTTCCATGCCCTATGCCCTAAAAACATATTTTAGTCTCTTCTGTCTGTAACTCATCCCTTGTATCTGTGTGCATGTTGAGCTGGAAGAATGTCGGCTGAAAATGGGGGATTCGTCCAAAATTTGATTGCCGTGATTTGACATAGCCTACTAAAATGTCATGTATATCAGGGTTTAAGCAGCTGCTGTGGTTTGCGGTGATGCAAAACCTCACTGCAGATATTTTTTTGAGTTCAGGTTACCATTTTCATATAGCACACTGCCTTGGAAATCCTCAAACTTAACTAAAACTGGGCATCATCTCGCACAATTCACCAGGTAAAAGAATATAACTGTAAATGCGCCATCCAATTGCACAGCGACGTTGTAAATACCTTATTATTCAACGAAACGTAATAATAAGTAGAGCAAGTTTTTGTTGCAGTCGAATCCGTGAAAAGTTGCACTCATTTTTAACAAAAGTTGCAGTAGAAAGTTACATTTATTTTTCCCAATAGTTGCACTAAAAAGTGGAATTCATAGACAAGTTCCTTGAAATTAATAGGGTATGAGATACTCGAATCCAGCCGCATCAAAGACAATGCAGGTTATATATGTCAGGTTGGTTGAAACAACGCTGTACACCAAATCCGGCTCAATTACAACCAGTAGATGCGATTTTCTTGCAGGAGAAAGTTCAGAATTCATCATTAAAAAAAATTTAAAATTTTTCTGTCAACCCCATAAAATTGTTAGGCTGTCAGTGGAGTTGAAGCATACCACATTTGGCTCAATTCCAACCAATAAAAGCGAAGATATTGCAGTATAAAAATTTCCAATTCAAAGATTTTATAATAAATAATTATATAGTTATAGTCACCGTGAATACTATTTTATTGAAATCCAAATGCAAGGGATGAGTTACAGAAAGAAGTAGCTTGAATATGTTTTTAAGTCATAACGAGAATATACATCATTATTATTACTTTCGGGTGAATTTTCCTACCAATGCCTGTCAAAAACTTTTTGAAACTTGTTTTATTGAACGCCAATGTGCCACCGACATTTTTAGTCGGACGTGGGCAATAAACGTTGAAAACCCCTGCTTTAGAACTTTCATAATTGTGTTCTTATTGTAATAGCCATATACACTATACTTGCGAAATCGTGCTGTCAACCTGGTCATCACAGGTTTTCGAATTTCAATCAAAAGAAAGAGGGAAGAAAGCGCAAATTCGCCAAGCGATCGCAATATCACAACGAAGGCAAAACGTGTACATGCGAAATTTGCGGAATGGAATCTACAGACGATGCTTGGCGGAAAAATCACGCGAAAATCCACGCGTCTGCTCTTGAGCATATATGTGAGATATGCGGGGAGGATTTTAGCACTAACTACGATCTTAAAAAACATTCGGAATGTCGCTTTAATCATGCTTTAAAGTCGCACCTACAAACGCATCCTACCACAAAGAATTTCCCATGCCAGATTTGTGATAGGGTTTTTTCTGACAGTTTGTTAATGGAACGACACATGAAAATGCATTTTGATATCAAAGAATACCGATGCGACGTATGTGGAAATGAGTATCGTCATGAAGCTCAACTTAAAAGACATACAGTAATTCATTGTGGCGTGAAACTACATCCATGTACGATATGCCAGAAGGAATTTTATTACAAAGCCAATCTAAGAGTACACATGCGAATTCATAGCGGCTTCAAAGAAAGATGCATATGCGAAATCTGTGGAAAAGCATTTGCTAGGACTTGCTATTTGAAACAACACATGCACACACATACTGATGTGAAGAAATATCAATGCTATATTTGCAATAAGGTATTTCGTGGAAATTCTGGTTTAAAATATCATCTTCGTTGTCATTCCGGTATCCAGACTGTTGAATGTGAGATATGCGGCAAAGCATTTTACGACGCTACTGCTATTGGACGACATATAAAAATTCACACGAACGTTAAAGAATTTGCTTGCAATATTTGCGGGATGAAATTCCGCAATAAGTCCGATCAGAAACTCCATTCGGCATCGCACAACGACGCCAGGCAATATCGATGCGATGTTTGCAATAAGACATTTTGTTCCGAGGACGGTTTACGAAATCACATTTTTATTCATCCCGGTAGGAGGGGATTGGAATGCGAGATATGCGGTAAAGCATTTCGTTTCATCTCTGCAGTGAGACTACATATGCAATTTCATACAGACGTCAAAGAATATGTTTGTGATATCTGCGGGATAACCGTCCGTCACAAGTCTGGACTGAGAAATCATTTGGCACTACACCGGGATAGTAACGATTTTGTTTGCGAAGTTTGTGGAAAAGCATTTGCTAGTCGCTCTTATTTGAAATTACACATGAACGTACATCTCGATCCGAGAGATTTCAAATGCGATGTATGCAACCAGGGATTTCGTCTAGGACAGCACTTGAAAGTCCACATGAAAAATCATATCGGTGTGAAAGAATTCATCTGCGAAATTTGTGGGAAGGGATTCGCTCTCAATGGTAACATGACACGGCACATGAAAATACATACTGACGTCAAGGAATATAGATGTTGTATATGCGGGAAGGATTTTCAGGCCAAGGATTATTTGAAAATACATCTGCTAGCTCACACTGATGCGAGACAAGAGCAATGCGATATATGCGGGAGGAAATTTCGAATAAAATCATGCTTGACAAGTCATATGGACATCCACTTCGCTATCAAAAGGTTTGGATGCGAGATCTGTGGAAAAGCATTCGTCCAGCGCAGTACCTTAGCAAAACACGTGAATATTCATTTTGGCGCAAGAAAATAAGATTCATTTGTTTTTGGAAAACAGTAAAATGCCGCATCCGATCCTGATTTACATGAGACAGGTGTGGTTACGTGAGAGAGAGAGAGAGAGAGAGAGAGAGAGATGATATTCCTTTTCGCCTGCCCCATCGGGATGCTTTGACGACAGAGATGCGATGCGACCGTGAGATCAGCTAGTCTGCACCCCAATTTATTCTCTTCCATGCTATCCGTGGATGCTGAGCGCCTAGCATGAGGATAGCTTCGAATACCAGTTTCGACCTACCGATCAAGAAGCCGGACGCATCACCATTACACTAATTTGAAACGATACTGAAAGTCGTACGAAACGATTGTATAAAGAAGATATATGCATATAAAAAGTTTTTATCGTCTTCATAAACATTTATGGTATTACAAAATATGCTTGGCGAAAAGAATCCATAGTAAATATTTCTATGGCACGAATACCTTGTTAGTTGACGATTCGTATCCACGTTGATAAAGCAGACGCACTTTCATAATTGCATTTCCATCTGTAGCATTGAAGGAAAAGTAACTATGAAATTCGATATCACGCTGCGAGTTACTAATTTCTGGACGTGCGTTAAATACCTACATGATTGTCTTCGGGTCGGGACACCGTAACGCTGTGAAAAATCAATAGGAACGTTTTACAGTGATCTTTACAATTCTCTACTACTTGCTGGAGATTACCCCTGAAGAGTGTCAGCCGAAAATATTCGGGCTCTCTTCAATATCGATATATTATTCAATTGTATATTGAAGAAGCTCTTCAATAACGTTTTTGTGATGACACCGCATATTTTGAAAATGATCTAATCCAGGGGAGGCCAACCTGTTGCCCGCGGGCCATATACGGCCCGCGAGAAGGTTTTGAGTGGCACGCAGGGTAAGTCACGAAGCTAGTCATAATATCAACAAATAACTTACCCAGGTAAACTATTGTGAACTTTCAAGGCCAACCAAAAATTTGATTAGCCTGACCGCGAAATTTGGGATGTTGATTAGTAAAACATCACTTCCGGGCATTGGCATAGCCGGGAGCAAGTCACATTTTTCGTAGATCTTCGTACAGGACCACAAAGTAAAATATTTCGCATATTCGCTACATTCTCTATGCACACTGGGTCTTTATGTCATAGTTGTTATCGAATGAGTTGAATGACAAATGTTATCGATTTTGATGCGTATTAATATAAGTCTTGTTTTTTGCCGTTTCTTAATCCGGTTCGCTCTCATCGGAAGACTAGGAAAATGTCATCAACATTCAAGTAGCCCGCGCAATGGCCCAATGTGGCCCAATGGCCGAAAAGGTTTGCCACCCTTGATGCAATCTATGGGTGGGAAAGTGTGGCGCGCGATCGATTTTCATGCGTTTCGCCATCTCTGGCGTCGTTGTCACTTCAAATTGTTGACTTGTACATCGTTCCGTTATCTGTATAGTTACATCGTCATAATGGGTCCGTTTTCTTGCGGCACTGTTGAAAATCTTTCGCTTCTACCACCTATAAAAGTTTTCTATTGCATTTCACGAATTTTCATGCTAACAACGCTTACATCCCAGTCAAGTTAAATATTATAGCACGTGGTCCCAATACTAAATAATTACACCTTGGAGGCGACGTTTAGCAAAATACGCCATCCTAGTTTGTGTCAAGAAAAGTTTTTCACGTATAATCTAAAATACTATATTGTGTACAGTTCGCCTTGATTGCTCGAATTCTCATGCTGGTAACGTCAAATTTGGTAATATGATTGCCGATATACACTGCTAATTTCATTTATTACGTTCAATTCTCTAATTTCTGACGAGTGTCAGCCGAAAATATCCGTGTTTATGTCACTACAAATATATTGTCCAGTGGTTAACTGAGGGTACTCCATCTTGGAACAACAGATAAAAAATGGAACAGTTTTCGATACGCCATCATTTAAGAGTGCCAACTCAACAACCGCAGATCCTACGAAAGTGCGGTTGGTGACAGCGGCGATGTCTAATGCGTCTGTAGATTAATGGTTTATATCATGTATTAGAACGGGCAAAAGATGCAACATCGCGTATTGGTAAAGCTCAATTTGCGTTTCATATAGGATATGAGTGGCGGATGTTTGAAAGGCAGAATGCATGCAAGAAACGGAAAGTAAGCGACGAAATTCGATAATGCAGCGGTCAACGAGTGCGGAAGTATTTGCTATTGTTTTACGATAGGTAACCTTAAACGGAACGCTAACTAACTTGATCTCTTGAATGAAGTCATGGATAGGCCGCAATGATATAAATACTCGTGTCTGAATCGATTATTAATTCTAATGATTCCAGTTGAATAGTGAAAGATGATGTTTCCAGTAATATAATTATACGCTTCATGCCCCTAAGAGTAACTATATCAACGAAAACTGAAGTTTCGATGGTATGAGGCCTCGGTACCGCCACGTTATTCTTATATGATCCGCTTATAAAATATTGTATATTGCTGCATGGGCTTCAGTGAAGATTGACTTCGAATTACCCTATCATGATCGTATAGCAACATGTTGATTGATTTCAGACTGGTTCGGGATTTGTTTTTGGCCCGCAAATATCCCCTTTTATTTTTCATTACATGTGCCATGCTAGTGTTAGTGGGGCGTGAGCGATGAAGGTTGAGAAACCGTGGTTTAAAACTTGATTAATTTTGTTCTAATTGCCACAGTGTATATAGCATGTACTCGCGAAATCTTGTTGTCACCCAGATCATCACATGTTTTTGAATAACAATCGAAACGGTATGACAATAACGCGCAAATTCGCGGAGCGATCGCAATGTCATAACGAAGACAAAACGATTTCCTACGATCTTAAAGAACATTCAGAATCTCATGGCGACGTCAAATATCCGTGCTGGATATGCAATAAGGAATACAATGATAACCATGCTTCGATGACGCACCTACAAATGCATTCTGCTACAAAGAGCTTCGTATGCCAGATTTGTGATAAAGTTTTTCCTGACAGTGCGCACGTGAAAAACACATGCAAATGCATTTTGATATCAGAGAATACGGCTGCGACGTCTGCAGAAAGGAGTACCGATATAAAGTTCATCTTGAAAGACATACAGTAATTCATAGCGGCCTAAAATATCCTTGTACGATATGCCAGAAGTCATTCTCCTACGAAGTCAATCTAAAATTACACATACGAAGCCATAGCGGCTTAGACAGATGTGCATGCGAAATTTGTGGAAAAGCATTTGCCCAGACTTCGTACATGAGAAGACACAAGCGTACACGTACTGAAATTAAGAAATATCGATGTGATATTTGCGGGATGGATTTTCGTAACAAGAGCTCGGTCAAAACGCACATGATAATCCACAGCGATGTCAGACAACATCAATGCGATATTTGCAATAAGTTATTTCGTAAAAAAAGTAATTTAAAACGTCATCATCTTATTCATTCCGTTATCAAGACATTTGAATGTGAGATATGCGGCAAAACATTTTTCCACGCTACTGCTTTGAGACAGCATATTGAAATACATACGGACGTCAGAGAATATGGTTGCGTTATCTGCGGGAAGAACATCCGTCACAAGTCCGTACTGAAAATCCATTGGGCATTGCACAGCGATAGAAAGGATTTTGTTTGCGAGGTTTGTGGAAAAGCATTTTCTGGTCGTCCAGGTTTGAAATTACACATGAAAATGCATATTGACCTGAAAGACTTCACATGCGAAGTATGCAACCAGGGATTCCGTCGAAGACAATGCCTAAAAGTCCACATGCAATATCATACCGGCGTAAAAGAATTCATCTGCGAAATTTGTGGGATGGGATTTGCTTTTAGTTATATCTTGGCACATGAAAATACATACTGGCATCAAGGAATATAAATGTTGCATATGCGGGAAAGATTTACGGGCTAAGTATACTTTGAAAACACATCTGCTAGCTCACACTGCTCTGAAACTAGAGCAATGCGATGTATGCGGTAGAAAGTTTCAATTGAAATCACGTTTGAAAAGTCATATGGAAACCCACTTCGGTATCAAAAGGTTCGGATGCGAGATCTGTGGAAAAGAATTCGTCCGTCGCAGTGAATTACCAAAACACGTGAAGATTCATTTCGGCGTCGGAAAATACGGTTCTTTAGTTTTTGGAAACCAGTGAAAAGGCGCATCTTAACTCGTTTCAAATGAGGCAGGATAGGTTACGAAACGACGCTGAAAGCCGCACGAAATGATTGCACAAAAAAGATAGGTGCCAACCGCCCCCAGGGTTATGCAAGGATAAAAAATACTTTCGTAAGGGTATTTACCATCGTCTAGACATTTATGGGAATGCAAAAAATACGTGGCGAAGAAATCCATTGAAAATCGTATTGTTTTATGATACGAATACTTTGGAATAGTAATTGACAACTCGCATATTCGTTGATAACGCAGACGCGCATTCATAACGGCATTTTATCTGTAGTATTGAAGGAAATGTAACTATGAAATTCATTATTCCGTTCCGAATTACAAATTTCTGAACGTGCTCTGAATACCGACACGAATGTCTTCGGGTCGAGACGCCGTAACGCTGTGAAACATCAGTAAGAACGTTTTTGTGATGATACGATACATCTTCAAGGGTTATTTGACAAATGATTTAGTCTGTGCGTGGGGAAAGTGTAGCACGCGATCGATTATTAAGCGGCCTGCCGTTACTGGCGTCTTTTCCACTACGAATTGTAGACTAGTACATCGTCCGTTATGTGTGTAGTTACTTCGTCATAATGAATTCGTGGCCTTGCTTCAATATTGATTTTTTTTCACCCCTCATCCCTCGAAGGATTTTTTGTTGCCTGTCACGAATTTTCATGCTAGTTACGGCTATATCCCAGTCACGTTGATGATTTTAGCATTTGTCATTAATACTACATCATTTTATCTGGATGTCGACTTTTAGCAAAATACCCCAAACTAGTCTGTGCCAAGAAAAGCAGTTCGTGTATTATCTAAAAATAGTACAATTTGCGCTCATCTGTTTGCCTTGATAACTCGAATTTTCATGCTGGCATCGTTATATTTAATAACAGAATTGATAATATGCAATGCTACTTTCAGATATCTCATTCCATACTCAATTCTCTTACGAGTGTCCGCCGATAATATCCGGGTTTCTATCAATATGAATATATTGTTCAATGGTATACTGAGGATACTCTATTTTAGATCAAAATGCATAAAAAATGAGACAAATACAGTCAGTTTTGCTTGGTCCGGCATCAACAGAGACAACTCAACAATAGCTGTAGATTCTACGAAAGCCAAGCTAGTGACAGCGGCGAAGTCTGCTGCGTCTGTTGTTCAAAAGTTTATAATGGTGTATTGGAAACAGGGCTTTGGAGAGGCACAAATTTTAAAGTGCTTCAGCCCCGGCTCCGGAGCTCTCTTCTATGATGAATTAGCTCTAACTCCAAGCTCCGGAGCTCATTGATACCGCTGCTCCGGTTCCGTAGTTTATCGAATGGTTCAGTCATATAGTCAATAACTAACTGTTATTTTCTGGGTGTATGCACAGTCCTGTGACGTCATAATTACCCTATAACGACTACTGAAAACGTCATAGTTGCATGAGAACTCACTCCAATACATTGCTGCGTACCGCATGAAACCACGAATGAGACATTTTATTACCGGCGCTGCGTTTGCTCATATCAAGCCATGCAGTTGATTCTGATCTTGAAATTGCGGGATTGTTCGATTGTAACTGCAGCAAGCGAAACATGAGCGCATGTCGCGACCATATCAGTATAAATTTGCTTTCTGCCGAATACCCGATGCGTTGAAACTCGAAATTGATGCGCTCGTTACCGCACTCGTCCGGTGTCGATCCAATGTGCTGGTATATAGGAAGCTTTACTTCAAAAGAACCGAATAAATGCGGAACTAGTGCCACTGTGGATCTGGTGTGCAGTGCACCGTGTCAGTAGCGAATTAAACTATACACACGCTCATTGCGTGACAATTCAGGAATACAATTGTTTCAAGAAGCCAGGAATAAATGCACAAAGCAGATGATTACATACGAGAAAGCACGCATTTAATCACTATTTCCTCTCTATTATATCCATTCGGGCATCGAGTTGACTATAGCTCGCATCGCAAAAATTGTTCGCGTAATATAACGGCGTTCTGGGACGTGTTTCCCTATTTTATTTCGCAGATCCTTACAGCAATACACGATCATGCGCAGAATTGAATTCCAATTCGCAGGCAAACACAAAAACACACTGTTTAATTTCTTCGTATGATTAAAAAGCTATTACCAAAGGACGGGCATTTGCTTTCCGCTGGCTGTCGCGACACGACAAAATGAGAGAATCGCGCCTGTCTATGACAAAACAACGCACATCGAGTTACCAGTAGGGCTGGGGACATTGATTCGTGTACTCGAATCTAAATCAATGATTCGAGTCGAGTAGTAAAAGACGATTTTTTCGAGTACTGAAATTATGCACTACTCCCAACTGAAAGTTTATTTACTAACCAAAATTATACTTGTGATACAATTTTCCACTAAAGAAGCCTACAAAGCTACGAGCGTTACTGGAAATAACGCATGTTCAAAGTCATGATCATCCCACGACAATGTCAAAAAGTGCAATGAAATCAGAATGGTCGACAAAGAATTGCGACAGAGAATTCGTCAACACGACTCTCTTCAAATTAGGAATTCGCAGGGTGATCTGATGACATGTCTTCTCCATCATCGCAGTCCCTAGTTACCATGCGTGATTATGACCAAGTAACAGCATGTAATCCTGCCATCGGACAGCACCCCTTGAAACAGCCAGAGTGTGCAAAACATTACAATAGCAATCACTTTTCCATAGTTGCTCGTGGTCGTTCTCTTTTTCATGTAAAGGTCCTTGAATCAACTATCATAAAGCTGCAAAAGCCGATCCTCTGTGGCCAGAAGGAACATCTCTACATGCCGGGAATCTTCCAATAGTGTTGTTTTGTCGTTCGGCTGTTTTACAGCTGATTTTGTGTGCGTTATACCGTAACCGTGCGTTGTTTACTGCCGTTGGCGACTCTGTGTACTTGTTGTGGTGATTCATTTCCTTTTGACCACTAGTGGGTGTTTATACTGATTGCTTCTGATTACATTCACGTCGCGACTATTCACTTCATTCGTACTAGTAGGGTGTGGTATCGCTGCTGTTCGTTGTTCCTACGTTAACTTTGTTTTATTGCCATGTTGTATTCAGATACACTAGCTTACTTCTATGGTAACAAAAGCCTAGGAACCGATCGTATTGACTTCTATGGAAGGGTATAACACTAGTAATTATTACGTCACAACAACAAAATTATTTCTATATTTCGAACTTGGTTAACCTCATTTACTGGCGGTCACTCCTGAAGAGGGTCAGTCGAAAAGCTTCGAGTGGAATAAATTTGCCATATTATGTGTTTTGGTCAAACGTATATTTTTGCCGTTTGAAGAGACTCTTGTACGTATAGAGCTTCAGTATGCAATTGAATAATGTATTATTATTGCAATAAACCTGAATATTTTCGCCTGACACTCGTCAGGGGTAATCGTCAGCAACTTGTAGAGAGAAAGAACATTGTATATCAACAATCGTATCACCAAATTTGACGTCATCAGCATGAAAATTGGACTAATCGAAGCTAGAAGATGGCCGAAGCTATATCCTCTTAGATTAGCCTATACACAAACTCCTGATTCATTAAATGCCAATGTAGATATTAGTGCTTTTATTTCAAGGTCAATAAAAATTTTCATATTATCGGTAATTGCACCTAGCATTTAAAGCAGCGGTGACGGCTTCTTACTAGGGATGATGTGAAGGTGAGGTTCACGTTCGCGATATGTGTGTGAACCTCGGAAATTTAGAGGTTCACGTTCACAAACGAACCTTGATAGGTTCTGCACTGTGAACCTTTTTTATGTATTACGATTCTCACTTCATTATAACATCTTTGGTAGAAATTTACTGCATTTCAACTCAGTGGCGGCTCGTGACAATATCGGGTGGTGGGGCAAGGGGTGCATGCGATGTTAATAATCAAAATGACGTCACAATAGTGTATTCTGACGTGAAAATGTGACTTCGTGGTCGTCACACACAGTTTGTATGGTGTATAGATGTTAGGCATGGTTAACTAGGCTTACGCATTTCAAATTTTAATAATATATTCATGACAGAAATATATTAAAACTCGAAACTTTCAAGCTGACACTCTTCAAATTATTCGAAAGAAAATATCAAATACAGTAGTTCATACCTGCACATTTTAACGTTTGTATCAGTAGGCGCATTGCGCGCGGCGTGATTTCGTAGTTGCAAAATTTTCAATGACGAATTCATTGAAATCTGGAATACCCAGAATGACAGCGCTGAGAATCCTGAGTACATCTACTGTAACTCATCGAGCCTATATCCAGTGTTGGGATAAAGTCACTACCTTCGAGTCACGAGTCATTTCGAGTCATTGCACATTTTGACTCGAGTCAAGTCAAGTCAATTGATTTTCGAAGGTGACTCGAGTCAAGTCAAGTCACTCGATTTTTGGAGGTGACTCGAGTCAAGTCAAGTCAAGTCACAATTCAAGTCTTTTCAAATTATGAGGCGTGATTACGTCATCGCATTTTGCTAGCTGTCTGAAATACAGATTGAGTGGTCATTGATTCTGAACTGAGGAACGAATACCGAGTTGAATATACACACAAAAGAAGGCGCTGTATTGCTCAGTTGCTAACTTATACGTAGAACTGTTGAACTACGCAAGTAATTGCTTAGCCTTAGTGTGTATTAACCAGCTAAAAGAGGGGAATGAATTGATAAGACGCAATACATTGCCCATTCACATATTGATATGATACAATTCGAGCCTGCGCCAATGGTTAGGGAGTAAATAAACCATATGCGAAATGAATTCCGATAAAACAAGATGTTTGGTTAAGGTAAGAATACAGAGAACAGAAATGGATATTCTGCTTTTAAATTGCTTTACTACTACGGTAGTTTCCGATAACGTAAGCTGTGTAAGCTTCGATCACTTCGTTTGTGGTCACTTTATTTGTGAGAGAACAATGGAGGCTCAGTAAAACACACGATCATTGAATGAATGGTCGCTCTCACGGGTTACACCAGCGTTTCGTGAACAATCCGAAGATATGAGAGATACTGTGATTTTTATCGACACCGATTACTTGATGACTTGAAATTGACTCGTGAAATTTGCTTCGAGTCACGAGTCAATCCACATTTTTGATACGCC
>ATSW01067136.1:0-10286 GCA_000444245.1 Botryllus schlosseri | reverse complement strand
CTCAGTACTAGTTATACTCGACTATTGTTAGTAAAGGTTCAGTTATAAAAGTTTGAATTTTGCTTGTACCATATAACTCATGAAATAATTTACAGTCATGCAAACGCTATAGGCCTAGGCTATGGTATGACTGTAGTTATTGTTACATATCAAGTAAAGTTTTGCATTAATTTGGGGGTCCGCAACAAAATCATTGAACCTCGACGTTTAAAAACAGGTTGAGAACCAATGCTGTGTTAGTCAAATCGAAGATAATGGATGGCGTTTTGTTAAAAGCTAAATACCAAGACAAATAAGGTCCGGGTCCAACACTGCTAAAGTCCACATTATAACCGCGGTTCGCCAGTTCAGTAACCCTGGCCTGTACTGTAATTGAAGCCTATTTTTCGAGGCTGTCAAATAATTTCAGATTGTGCCCACTGAATCAGGTATGCCGGTGACATCACATATTGTGATACGATTGTTAAAATACAATGTTCTTTCCAATTCTCTAGTAGCTGCTAACTATTACCCCTGATGTACGTGAGCCGAAAATATTCGGGTTCATTTCAATATGAATATACTATTCAATTGAATCAGGTACGGTGTGTCAATACATTCCAAACACTCCTTCAGAAAACATAGCTACAAAGATTTATCAGCCGAAAAAGAATTGATGCCGCTCCTATATCTACGTCAGTCCCACTTTGATATCTGCTTCTTCTCCTTTTTCTTGCTTGGATCATAAATATATCTGCTGTTGTTGTAGAAATACAATCCCAACGTCGTGAACACCAATGTACCATAGATTCCGTATCCAAACTTTTTTGGTCTCAGAGCGTCGACCACCAGTCTCTGATCTCCCCCATTTCAGAGTATTTTTAGTACACCTTGAAATGATATATCAAACAGAGAGAAACTATAGTATTATGAAGACTGTTATAGCATTGAATCTATCGAGTACATATAAACTAGAACCAAATCTCATCTCGCATTTGAACATAAAAAATGAATTCACGCATCATTGTGAAAGCAAGCGATATTGATTTTCATGATTGACTGGATGTGGGACACTGTAAAACCCGCAGGGTGTCTACTAGCAGGGTTTTACGAATATAATTAGCAGGGTTTTGCATGTGACAAAGCAAGCTTTTCGGGTGGCAGACATGGCAATACCTATAAAAACAAGGCATATTCAGGTAATATGTGTATCTTTTACACTATCATCACTTCATGGCAAAGGTGTTTTGGTCATCTCATTATACCTTGATCCATTGTTTAGTCATCGGAAAAATTCGAGGTCAAAATTGCTGAATTGATGTACCAAGACCATAAATACACTAAAAAATAATCTCAATTCCCAATGATTTGCTGGTTTTGCGTCCAGATATTTGGGTTTCTATTCATCAATAATTATCCATTCCATGATATCTTGGGGCCATGAAGTGATGATATTGTAAATGAAAAGATACACACATTACCTGAATATGCCTGTCAACCGCACAACCGTGCTATTCACCCTCAAAACCCTGCTAATTTTACAGGTTTTATAGTGTCCCCATGGATAATGAAATGCAGGTGATGGCGATCAACAGATTCTCTCTTTCGGTAACTATAGGAATTGATCATAAAATCGAACTTGCACCAACTACCATATCTAGCTAGTTGACGGTCAACTACTACTGTTTTTTGAGCAGTTCTAGTTTTATAGTTGCGAATTTTGAAAAGTGAGTATTTCTTGTTCTAGCTGAGAATTTTGAACAGTGAGCATACCGTACCGGTATCTAGTTCTACTTGCTAATTTTGAAAGGTGGGTACCGAGTGGTTTCAGTTCTAGTTGCTAAATTACAAATGTCAGTAGTTTGCACAAGTCTGCATCAAATCCTTTCAAGGATTAGGGTTGTCATCATCAGTTCAAAGAATGATAGACACCAGTTACCGTAGCAGCAGTGAATATCGAGCCTGTTCCCTGTATTTACTTCACAAATTGCAGGATCATAGAACAGGACTCGTGGCTTAACCAGACATATTCAATCAAAACAAATTCCCAATACCCAATTACAAACCCAACGACAACATCAGAGATGTGATGCCTGCCAAGAATAATACGGGATAAACCAACACAGTGACACCAAATCAAAATAAATACGCGAACGGGGACTGCAAATTTTACGTGATTAAGTAAGAACCAAGTCATCAAATAAGCTCTAGTGGCATGACCAGAAGGGAAGGAGAAGTTATCAATAGACACAGTAGCAAACATATCTTTTTTGTTATATGAGGGACGTTTCCGGCGGAAACATACTTTTAGAAATCCCACAATCAGCAAGTCCACTAGCAAAGCCAGTAAGAGGTTGAAAAATACTTCTTCATATACTCGATCCACTGTCCTGTACAATGCATACACGGAGACTACTATCCAAGGTATTCCGTGGCATGATAACTCCAAAAGTTTCATCACCGGTCGGTATGGACCATCAGTCGCCGAAAATGCTAATTTCTTGGAGAATGTCAGGTCAGCGGCTATTGCTGTCTTGCAAATGATCTGCCATGTTGAATGCGGCGCCGCTGTAGAATCGCTACGATCCATGTCAACAGGTCGAGTATCGTGTCTCTTGAGATTATCACACGAAAGCTGGACAGAAAACGGCGATTTTTCAACCCCAAAAAGATATACGGTACTGCATATATTCTTTCCACAAGAATTAAACCGAGACGCGCCAACAAATGGACAGATGGGCGTATATAAATTGGCGGTGTGCGCGATGTCGGCGATGCACTCTGGGAATATCACACTGAGCTTATATAACGAGATAGAGAGAGATATATATGGTATTCTTTTCCGCCTGCACCATGCTTTGACGACGGAGATGCGATACGGCCTTTATAGTAAGGTCATCTAGTCTGCACCCCCAGTTTTTTCTCCTCCATGCTATCCGTGATTGCTGAGCGCCTAGCAGGATAGCCGTGGATACCAGTTTTCGAGTCTTTGGTCTGGATCGAACCCACGACCTACCGATCGAGAAGCCGGACGCACAACCATTACACTATCTCGCTCGATATACTTAAGTAAGTAAGGTACAGCGTTTTTGTCTGGCTCCTTTTGTCTTTTTGATGCCACTTTATGTTTAATGTGGCGATAAGTTCCTAAGTATTCTATCCCATCATCGCTACTTTTGAAGTTATCACCTTACTTGTTGTTTTGCTGAATTAGTAATATTTGAATAGCTTCTTGGCGGTACAGACCTTCAATATACAATTGAATAGTATATTCATATTGAAATAAACCCGGATATTTTCGGCTGACACTCGTCAGGGGTAATCGTCAGTAACTTGTAGAGAATTCAAAAGAACAGCGTGTTATGAACAATCGTAACACAAAATATGACGTCACCAGCACGAAATGTCGCATGTTTATATGGCTCAGTGGTCGAATACGATAGCGTTCAATGAACTATATTTTTAGATGATACACGAACGTTTATATAGCTCAGTGGTGTCCACGTCACCTTTGAGTACACGCTGGTCAAAGTACTTGAACTTAATGGTTAAGCGACCACAAAACAGCCACATTTAAAATACGATAACTTTGAAATTTACCGGTTTTTGAGAATTCTTCTCCGGTTTTGCATGTCTGAACTTTCTGAAAAAGTGTCGTCTTTTTAGATTTCCAAAATATGGTAAGCCTACCCAAGGTACATACATGCCTGAGACCCCATGTGTGATCACTGATCAATGACCATTTGGTTGATTTGATTTGGAATCACCTGTACACAAACCTATCACATCTTTACAATAGCGAAGGTCATCAGCTAATCAGAGCAATGGGCTAAGTCCGAGTGCCTCTTCCTGTATGCGAGTATGTTTAAATCATCAAACAACCAATTCTACTGGTTTGACTGCGATGCAGTGGTGTAGCAGCCACTTGGCGGTTCTGGCTCTGCGCCAGGGGCGGCAGGCTCCGAGGGGGCGGCAAAATGTGGCTGCACAGTGAGAGAGAGAGAGATATATATAGTTTTCTTTTTCGCCTGCACCATCGAGATGCTTTGACGACGGAGATGCGATACGGACTTTTTTTATAATAAGGTCATCCAGTCTGCACCTCCGTTTTACCCTCTGTGATTGCTGAGCGCCTGGTGGCACAGTGTACACAGCCGGCTAAAAGAAGCGTTAATTGGTAGTCCTATAGCTGGCGTCCCGTGAGGTCTCAATCGAAAGCTAGTGCCGCGCTGATTCCGAAAACACGAATTAATATGCTAACATGGCGATGGAACCACTCCGAAACAGCCGTCAATGCCGATTGTTCGGAGAGTTCGCAGAAAAAGGAGAATGCCTGGCGAACAATCAGCAGATGCTGGCCTCAGTGTTGTTGAAGAAGTTGGACGAGACAAGTTTCAAGCTTTGGACAGATTTAAACTTGAAGCTGAAACTAGGTTTACCGACATACACCACATAAATGATATGTTCTGATTTTTGAATTCCCGCGCGCTGCTGCAAAGCGAAAGTCACAATTTATTATTCACCAGCGCTTTCAGAAGCACTTATAACAACGAGGTGGACTTTTTGGAGTTGGCTGCGAAAATTGTCATGCCTTATACCTTCGAATTAGGGATCATATAAATCAGAAGATTGCTAGCTTTTCGTACAAACCAATATGAGACCTCTAGGACGAACACAAATTAAGATATGATCATATGAAGTTGTTCAACTTGAGATTTTAAAAGGGTAAAGAGGCTGGTGCGGAGCAGAGAAACCACGTTTGATCGTAGTGCAACAGCGTTTGATGTTTTACAGTGGTTAGTTAATGCAAAGCTATACTTGATTCGACACCATATTTATGCTCGTGTCTGAAACTTTGTCTGATCATTGGTGTTTCAATTGCGAGCTATGTGAGGCGAGCTTCTCAAAGCTCAAACTGATTAAGTCTTATTTACGTCGTACCATGAATGATGATCGGCTATCAGCTCTATCCATTCTGTCTATAAAAAGAGACTACGTTAAAAAACTTGAGTTTGAGGATATTATCGCTGATCTTGCTTTGAGGCGGCTATTGATTTTGTATTTGCACAATACAATTGATCGCTATTTCTTGTCTTTATGATTTTTGGCGTTATTAACGTTGAGACGGGGAGGCTGCATGAGACGCAGCATATTGTTTTTATTGACAAGATTGCTTGAACATGAATATATGTCGAAATTTGCTGCGGTCTACTTAGGGAAGGGGCGGCATTTTAGGTGAGAGCCAGGGCGGCAGAACATGCTGCTACGCCAGTGAGTGCGATGTCGAAGATCTTGTTGATGTAAATCACGTGTTAAATTATTCGGTTTCCTTTAATATGAAAACGGGGTTCAAAATTTATTGCTTATGTGTATCCCACGACAAACTGAGAATTATTGATAGATCTGTGGATGTTACAGGGCAGGGAAAACATAAGATATAGAAGTGAGATCAAAATATCAAAGGAACTCCGTTAGCTATCATCATCATAACCCTACGTTTTGTAGTGGGCTCGTATACTGGCAAGCGAACAGGTGCGGTGCAATGGGTGATGGTATTTTGTTTATTGGTTATGACTTATGGTGCTTTTCTTTCCTTGACCTTTCGATACTTTGCTAGGATTATCATACAGAAGTATTACCACTCGTCATAAACGTTTGTGTCTGTCTTCGAACTATCGGAATGAAAAATGACATAACCCTCCAGGCTCCAGCCAGAGCCCCTCAACCGATCTTCACGATAATATCGGCAGCTGCCACAGAGTGCCACATCCCACATGTTATGTCTGGAGTCCACACGATATCGGACCGGCCCTTATGTATGACACATTTATCGTTCGTTGGGGACTTGAGGTGACATTAATGTGGAGCTACGAATTCATTTCACTTGGAGCAGGCCTGATCTTCGAAGTTGCAACAATTAGTACAATTGTAACACATAGGCCTATTTCTCCAGTTCTTTATGATTTCTATTAACACCATGCATAATGTAGCCTACTTCTGGACTGTGCCTGCTTCAGCGGGCTCAACCTGCGCGGTGGGTAGCCTATACTTAGCTCGCCTCCGTTTTTTCGATAGTATAGCATAGAAGTCTTTTAGTATAGACCAGCTAGGTTGTGCTAATAATCTACATTTTAACAACTTCGGCCGACAAACGTGATTATAAAATTATGTTAGCTGTAATGAGAGTTACGTCACAATATAGTATTACAAGAACCAAAAATTTATTGACCTAGAATAAAAATCGGTTTTTCAGACGTCTCTATAATTGGTAATAGTAGTCATCTTCATAGATTCAGCAGGTCACCGAAAATGTCACCAGAGCGTACGGGTTTATTAGGTGCATTGTAAGGGATACTATACGCACGCGTAAAAGGATGGGAATATGGACGCTCTGTACTAATTCGTAACGCGATAAGGCAACGTTTATTGCCAAGTTTACGTGTTATTCGCAAATTACGTGCACTGCGAAATGCTAATTTGATGTCTAGCGCCTCTTTTACGGGGCAATAGGTATTCGTAAAATTAGCGTTATGCATAGATTGTTGCTTGGTTCGCTCGTTAAGCATTTTACAGCAACAGGTTCCGATTCAAGCTTGAACCATTACACGATAATAACCAGGAGTTATATGTTTTGAGTCCTCCACACTAGGCTACAACTGTGATATTCGAAAACGCGGGATGCGTCGAAGTTTAGTTGGAATTTTGATGTTTCTTTCGATTTGCTCAGGCCAAAAGGACTACGGTGAGTATGCGGCGTTACATTTACTATGTTCTGCGAGTTACAATCGTCTCTGCAAATCCTCAATGAATCAGTCTGATATTAGGCTACATCATTGTCAATGATATCATTTGATGGTTGTCTATGTCAACCTTACATCATTTTCAAGTTTTAATGGATGACATGGAGATGAAGCGGGAGACGTACGAGTATTTCTTCGGCGGGAACGCAGAAAAACGCGCTTCTGTAGCGGCAATAAGCGAATACAAACTATGGGATAACAACAAAACAGACGGGAAATGGATGATCCCGTATGCATTTGACGGGGGAGTGATAGGTTGGTAATTGCGTCAAATGATGTACGATATATTGATTTATTTTCCACCGAGGTCATCCAAGTGTCGAAATATTGGTTATTGGTGTCAGTGAATTCTGAGCAGTATGCATGCATTACACAGTAATGCAGTACAGTATTTCTTGAACTGATTGACATCAAAATACTGTGCAATACAACTATAACCTGAAGGAAACTATTGCGGGTTTTATGCGATCAGCGACAATTCTGAGACTGCCAATGCTATTTATTTGCCACAGTACCGTATTTTGAATGCGGTATGGAGACCTATACATTTATGCATGACCAGGAAGCGAATAATTGATTTGAACAAAGCCGTTTCTCCGCTTAATTCGATCAAAAGTGAGCGAACCCAAAGTGTCGGAATTAAGCGGAGTCAACTGTATTTGTATTCACTACGGTACGAATTTAGACCACAGTGACTAAAACCGAATTCTTTATTTTTTCCAGAAATAGTTCGAAGCAAGATACTGGATGCGTTGAAAGACTTCGAGTCTAACGTGTGTCTGAAATTCACGGAGGCCACCAACAACGAAGCAGAGTTCATTCTTTTCACTTCTGAAAGTTGTTCTGCTGGAGTCGGAAGGTCGAGTTCGCGTAGAGTAAGTTTGAAAGAGCTGATGCGGGGCCTACGATATATTCGTATCGATATTCGTATCGTAGGCCCCGGTTGATGATCCTCTAATCGGGACGGTGCGGGAAATAATGTTAGACAAACTGCTTCAGATTGACATAATTATGGTGACATTCGTGTACGTTCGTCATATTCTTATTTCATAAATTTAAAACACCATAAGTTATGCAGTACGTATACAAAAGAGTCGAAAAGGACTTGACGAAGTCTATCACTTGAACACCCCGTTATAGCTAAATAAACACACAGGGCGAGAAATACTTAGTATATCATTGAATATTATATTGATATTGAAATAAACCCGAATATCTTCGGCTGACACTCGTCAAGAGTATAACTGTCAGCAATTATATAGTAGACAATTGGACTGAACATTGTATATCAACAATCGTATCACAAAATACATATTAGCAATCTCAAGAAAGATTGTCGTATAATTCATTGGCGTAATGTCAACAGGTTAATATCGCCGAAGGATTCTGCGAGAAGAAAGGCAATATACACCACGAAATTATGCACGCTCTCGGATTCTTTCACGAACATCAAAGACCGGACCGCAACCAGCACGTCAGAATTCACTATGGTCACATTCGACCAGGTAAGCAAACTTAAAGTGACTAGATAATCCTAGTTGTCCAATCTGATTTATTAGCAGAGGTTGTCCAAGTAGCCATCGTCTGTACTGCAGTACATGGTACCATATGGTAGAAAAGTAACGCCGTAAATTCCTACAGCAGAAGTAGAAGCAGTGATTTAAAAGTAAGTAAAAAATTACGTATTCTGGGTCTATTTTTGAATAAAAACTGAACACTGTCAAGTACAATTGGAAGTAGTCAGGATTCTCAGGAATCAAAACCACTTGTGGAAGTAGTGCGAGTGGGAAAATGAACTTGAATTACTCCGAAAAGTAGAAGTATTTCGTTTAGGGTCGCATTTAAAACAAACGCTGTTTTAGAACACTTTGTTGTAGACAAACACAAGTTGTAGAATTATGCCACAATAGTGTGAATACTTTTTAAAATACATGTTGTATGAGTCTGCGGACAATTGCCACCCGATATAACCGACGTATATCGATATGGGATGGTTGGAACCCTCAACATAGTCGGTTCAACAGCAATAGTACAGATATTTCGTCAATGGAGCTATTTTTACCCTTATTTTCAATTGTCAATGTCAATCCGCTATGACGTCACAATTGAATATTTGCGACATCATGGATTTAAAAAATATGTTTTAAACAAGGGGCTTGTTTCAGACATGTTTGTTTTAAATTGATTTTTGTTTTAAATGCACCCTAATTTCGTTACTGACCATTTCTGCTAATGGGAGCGCGATCCCGTTTTAATCTAATTCTAATTAGATTAGATTAGAATTAGATTCTATGTTGATTTTCATTCTAATGTAATTTCTGGTTTTCCTGAAAATGGTACAGGAGAAGTGTATCGTGCGAAACGAGCCAAGCTTGCTGTACAGACATTTGCCGTTCTTGCGCTTATGTGAATCAGCTCTGAACTTGAATTAGTAGTATTTCTTTCTATTTGGGAGCTTCATTCAATTTCAAACTTTTCAGAAATCCTAATTCTAATATATTTTGATAAGCTGTTTAGCTATAATTCTCTTAGTAATCTAATTTGGAAAAGCCTAACATTGTCTAGTGGCCCAAGCCCAACTCAGATTGCGCAAAAAGATCCCCCCATACATCCATGTTGAACTGTTACCGTTACAGGACTGGACATCAACTTCAAACGAATGAAGCGCACTACAATCGATTCCAGACGAGTAGAGTATGACTATAATTCTGTCTTGCATTACTCGTCGACGGCCGGTGCTAGACGGAAGGGCGCCATGACGATAACCAAACTTGACGGTACAGAAATCCATGGCCAGGTGCTAAAATATTTGTTTTGTAGCTGACCGGTACGTTTTTCTGTGGGCTGCCCAGCAGAGAAATTACGTGACGTACAACCTCAAGGTCAATATACCCAGAGTTGGAAAACTATATATAATAATTGTCTGATTTGACTGATCAGAGAAAAATGCCGATAATCTATTTCAAATCTAATTTGCCAACTGTTTCTACGCTCCGGCTCCAAGTCTAATCTAGATTATGAAATACTTTATTTACTCTAATTTTAATTTTGTTTCTAGTTTACCTGTAAATACTACAGGAAATGTTACGGGTTAACTGCATAGTGCGAACCGAGGGTCCACTGTGTAGCTATATAATTCTAATTCTACTCTAATTTGGACAAGACAGTGTAGCTATAACTGCAATTATATTCTAATTTGTAAAAAGCTGAAAATTTTCCAGTTGTCCAAGCCTGACTAAAATCAGCGATATAATCATCTCTATACAACATCATGCGAAATACGTTATAAAGTGTAATTTCATGACAATCCATGAATTCATAACGCGAGATCACGTGAATCAGATCTAACAGAATCGTATTTCTTTCTACCAGCGAGATTTCATGTCGGAAAAAGATATCAAGCAATTGAACCTTCTGTATCGCTGCCCAGGTATTATACGCTAATATTGTCTTGATTAAGCGGAAAACCAATCGTTCGCTTCATGGTCATTGGTCATGCGTAAAGGC
>ATSW01067135.1:0-10661 GCA_000444245.1 Botryllus schlosseri | reverse complement strand
CGTCCGGGAGGAATTTCTAAAATATGCCTAAATGTCCGGAATTTTGAAGTCTTGAAGGGTTGGATATCACCGGATGTGCAGCCCGCTGGTGCATTTTATAGTAGCCTAATATATGGAAGAATCAATATTATTGGCAGAATTCATACATAAAATTTAACAGCCGAATGTGTTTTTTTAAGGTGTAAAACTGGTAAAGATGTGCCATACTTTACGAAAAACATTTGGTAGGAGCGTATGGATAATTACCACCTGATATAACTTACGCATATCGATAGGGGGTGGTTGGAACCTCTCAAAATAGTGTGTTCAACAGCAATGGTACATATGTTTCGTCAAAGGAGCAAATTTTATCCTATATCAATTGTCAATGTTAATCCCCTAAGACGTCACAATCGAATATTCGTGACGTCATGGCCTAAATAAACATTAAAAACACCAAAAAACGTGTTTTAAATTGGTGCCTTGTTCTAAACATGCAACCATACGCGGGTCGCACATTCATGTTTCATTCGAACATATTTTCAGTTGACAATAGGACGCAAAATAAAATCGATCACCTGAACACGAGTCAGTATACGATGAAGTCACAATTAGTGAGACTGCAATCGAATGTCAGTCAACTGCCTACGCAACATCAGATCGAACAAGTGAACACAACTCAGTCTACAATGATGTCAACCGTTGAGAATCAGCAACGACTCGCGTCAAGTCTCAACAGTACAATGCAATCGGTATGTAAAGGCTGCACTAAAAATCAGTATCTTTGAATGACATTGTTTTGTCGAAGTCGGATGAGTCATGATAATAACCAGTGCTCATTTTCCGTTTTGTAAATTTTCATTTGTATATATTCTAACGAATTGCACATGTGATATTTCAATCACTTTTCACTCTGTAGCGCTTCTGACGTCTTGGTTTGGATTGTGGTATTGTCGGTGGTTGTTTCACGGCTGTACATGGCTTCACCTGCGCACTGTGCACGAGAAAGATTTGACTTTCTATGATTACATCAGATCGACCTAGCCATCTGTATTACCTAGTACTCAGGTGGTGTTGGGTCGTATCGGATTTGCGAACTTACCCACCCTGTGACGTAACGTACTTTTCCAGTAATTTTAACTTGTAAACTTCAAAATAATATTCGTCATTTATAACTTCCTGTGGCGGGGAGCATCACTATGACAACGATTAAGGAACTTCAGACTGAAGCAGAAGAAGAAATAACGGCATTTCATATACCATAACAAGAGTCTAATGGGGGTAGGGGGGGTTCGAATGGGGCAATATGCAGTATTATGTGCGAGAATACTTACAACTTCTAAATTTTCCTATTGGGTACCCCAAAACACCAAAGTACTGGGTTGGCCCTGTCTGCAACGTGCCAACTAAACACAGCCAGCTATATTTAATTCCGAATGACTCATTATTGTCCTGATAGAATGCTGAATTGAAATGATCCAAGAAATATTGGATATAAAATCGACATGTAGAAATGACGTGATTTCCGGGTTGAAATGGTAAACGATCCCAGAACACATTACTGGCTATGCCATTATTAGAAAAAGAATTACTAGACCTACTCAATTTAAAAAAGTCGCAGCAGCAACTAGAACTAGAACTGTAACAACCATTAAACGCGACGGTAACGCGAGCAGAGCGATAGCATCATCACCACTAAATAGTCCTGCATATGATTTATTCCAGGTACAAAATACTATCAACTATCTAACAGCAGTCTCAAAATTATATACCACCGCTAACGGTTGGAGACGATTCGGCTCCTTGCTATATAAGAAATTTGGAGATTCCGCCACGGAACAGGCGGCGTCGTCAACATGCTCAAGTCACGGAGGCAGACTTGCTGCCAAAGTTCTACGCGATGCAGAGGCAGTTCGGTGCGTTATGATTGAATATTATCCATACCTTAACCACCGCGGCGACACGCTTCCAGTGTAGAGATAGGCCTATTAGCCTATTCCTGACTTCTGGTAACAATTCATTGGATAGAAAATCGAATAACGTGATTATCAATCATCGTTCCTTCACAGTAGACATGTACAATTGTACGTAGCCTACGTACATACAATCCAGTCCAGGTAATACTAGATAAGGTGCCATAGTGCAGAGCATGGATAGTTCATGGACTGGATATCCACCAGATTTTGTTTAAGACCGGAGCCAGATAGACGCTCTTGCTGATAACACTGGATCCGGATGGGAGCCGGATTCATACTACTTCTGATACGGTCGGGTTCGGATCGGTATCACACTTAGCAAAAATATGGATTTCGTTTATTTGCTTTGACAAATTGCTAAGTAATTTGAGAATTGTGATCCAGAGGAATGTTTGCGGGTGTTGAGTGTATCCACTATCATTATTATATGGCAAATAATAAATTCGAATACAAAATAGATGATAGTTAACTCTACCCTGTAGTTTGTCGTATATCAAAAGAAAACTTCTGCGTAAACTCGAGATCTCCAATACTTGAACCGCACATTTTAAATTCACAATCCATTGAGCAATCTGATCTTAAACCAACCAACCTACTGTGCTTATTTCTCACCATATTCTAGCGTTGACTTTTGATGTGGTGCATCGTCTGGTACACCCCAATGCTTCCAACCAAAGTCTAACACGCACCATTCACCATTCAGATTATAGTTGTTGCACCCTCGATACACCTGGTTGAAAAGCACTGCTTTAGGCGATACAACGCATCTGTATTCTAGAGCAGGGGTATCGAACATAAACGGCCCGTGGTCTACCTCTGGCCTACCAGACGGTTTCATTAGGCCCGCGAAGCAACTATGACCAGATTTGAAATATTTGTATTATCCAGCATAATTACCATCATAATTAGACAACAAATGTCGAACATGGTCACAGCCATTTTTCCTCTATGCTGCGCACGTGCGCAAATGCGCAGTGCTGACACTCTCTGCGCAAAGAAAATCAAAATTACCCACAAAAAATCCGAAGTGATGACCTTTTTTTAATCGTTACGCACTGTTGTCCAAGGGTCTGGGCAGTGAGTAGGTGAGTTTGCGTAGACTCGTCAAACATTAGAGGGAACATTGGTCACAACCCACATTATAACCACCTCTGCAGATACTGCTAAATGTGAGAAAAATTAGTATATTATATATACGAACCATTGGATATCACCAAACAGAGTTATCGAATGTGGATTGATCAAGAATTTAACTGAAAACTGAGCAGTCAACACAATGACTCGGACTCGGCCTTCTGTTCGCTGACTTGGACTTGGACTTGACTCAGTGGTGAATTGAAAATGACTCGACTTGACTCGAGTCACACTATAAAACTGATATTGACTTGTGACTTAGTGACAACCCTGATTTCTGCAGTTTTGAGGCAAAAGGCCTCGTGATTTCTCCAATTTAAAAAAAAATAAAAATCAGGTTATCTATCATTTTGCAAATTTTGAGGCTTCGCGGACCCCCAGCGGTTCGTGGAACCTCGGATGAGAACCAATGAATAAGGACGTTCGCATTTACAGTTGAATCTCACGGCATCTGTTGCTGACAGCGCATTCGCGGGGCTAACAACTACATCAAAGGGAGCATATACCAATACACCAACTTCTGTCGCCGTTAGGGCCATCGTGTTGGTGGTTTATAACTGTATTCAACCGCCTGATCATTCTATTTTACCAACTCTGTTATTAATAACATATTGCACTATGCCAGCTATGGTGTAAACACGCTAGAATGGCTAGATAATAAAGTATTCTGGTGGAACATAAGGGCATGATTTTGAGGTGACATTTTGATAATCATTTGACTGGTCCGGCCCGCTAGCGATCTGAAGTTTTGAATCCGGCCCGCGACACTAGTTGAGTTTGACATTCCTATTTTAGAGGATTCTGTGAGTAATATACAATGGGTAATCACTTTCATACCTTTCTATTCTTGCAAGGACCATGATCCGTAACGGTGATGTGGGCCCAAGTGCCATGTGGATCGGATTAGACGATAAGCTCACCGAAGGAGTATGGCGAAGTTCAGATGGGGGAAGAATAAACCCGGCAGTGACTCGCTGGAACCGAGGCGAACCGAATAATTCTGGGAATGAGGATTGCGCAGCCGCATGGCTCAAAGGAAATATCCTTTTGCTGAACGACGCACCATGCTCGACATCTTTCGCCTTCCTTTGCGAAGTAGACGTTACTCAAACATAATGCTTTGTTTACGTTATTTCGGAAATTCACTCTTTGTATTCAGGCTTTGGGTTGGTTTGTCACCTGGCTACTGTAGCTGAATATAGCTGGTCATTGGTCAGTAAGGAAGTAAGCATGTCTGTAAATTTTTCAATGCTCTAGTGGGTCGTGTCTTCTTTCGCTGTTTAGTCTACTGATTCCCATTTTAGACCATTTACATTTGTACTTCAACAAAATTTAAAGAGAATCTTCTTACTTTTTACAATTTAGATTCTGTCAAGTTTAAAGTATCATATGGAGAAACTCCCAGCACTTTCATTGGGGAAATTGTCAATACAGCAGGGCGGTGTCGATCATATGATATCATGCTGGCAGCGTAGGACGGTTATGGACTTAATGCATTTTCCAACCACATGACAAAATTGCTATCGATGTGTACATCTTGAATCAAAAGTGACGTATTGTATTGTATACCAGAATTTCTGTTCCATATGAATAGGCAAGCATTCAAGGATTTGGCCAACATTGGCCTGCTTTCGTTTAGTCGCCTCGTGAATTACATTGCATTTCACTGTAGCATGGGTTAATTTCAACGCTCAAGCAGTGCACCAAGGGACTGTTGTATGCTTTGCTGAAGGTTCAGCTACATTCAAGTTCTAATCATAGCTAGATCAGATAGGTCCGTACAGGTTGATATTAGGTAAGTACCCTGCCGACAACAATACCGTGTCTAAAATAGCCTACTTTGTGGTGGTGTATGACTTCGAATCTGGCATAAGTGGGAGTGGTGGTCGATGTTCATCCATCTTGGATCCACATTGAGATGTCATATTGCAGTTACGGATAAATACCATAACAGAAACACTCTGTCCGCGGAGGTGGATTTTAACCCGACAAATTCCAATTATATATTACTTATCCGCTAAAAGTGCCAGCCGCGAAAACAACCTTTGATGAATGACTAATTGACGTATCTCTATGCATTATGAAAGGAATGCCATCGACTCAGAAGTCATGCCTGTACATTTGGCTGTTTCTGGGAATTTATATACAAATTCCATACCAGATATAGTTCAAGATGCAGTTTTAAAAATGCATCAATAAGGGGTCTGAGGAAGTTTTAGAATTTTTAAAATGTTTTGTCAGCGTCTTAACGCCAATGTAGGAATTTTGTCAAAATACCGTAAATGCGTTATAGTTTGAATTGTCATAATCAAGAAAACAGAGTATGTTTGTGTACCTAGCATGTGACAATTCGACACTTACCACCAGAGGTGGTCAAAGTAGTCAAGAAAGCTACTCAAGTTGAAGAAGAAGTAGCGACGAAAAAAATCTACTCAAGTACGAGAAGAAGTACTTCTTCCATAGGCAACCTAAAACTACTTGAAGTAGAAGTAGAATTGACTGACTTTAGAAGTACTCAAGTAAGTAAGTAGTTGTGAAAACGATCCTAATTCGTTCACGTGGATTGTGAAAAGGTGCAAATTGAGCTATGCAATAGGTGACGAGCTTGATTCATATTGATGCATACCAGCAGGTATCCAATTTTCGATAGCATAAGCAAAGCATTCGTCCACATCATGTGATGAAAATGATAGTATTGATATGGAAATGCGACGCTAATCCTCTGTTTTCTCGAACAGCACGTTTTAGAAAATAGTATGGTATGTCGCCATCCCCCATTCTATAAGCCTTATAGTATAAGGCCCGTAGTTTAGTCGAAGAGCAATACGGAGAAGTTGCATAGGATACTGTGTAATCACTTTGCGCGATTAGTACACGTTAATAAAAAATATGGTGGACCGTAAAAATGCCATATTGTGTAGTTTTATTCCCAGAAATTAAAGGCATTACTATACTTGTTTTTATACTTCAACATGTATGTTATCCAGAAAAAAGAACTGACATTAATTATAACTCAAAGTATTGAGATACTGGGAATTGAAAGTGAAATATAAATACTACTTCTAAAAGCAGAGCATGTATTTCATGTTTTAGTCCAGAAAGTTTCAAGGGTGGTATGCTAAAACAGATCTAAAACTAAAAAAAATCGGTTTCCACTTTTCCAGATTAGGACACGCCATGGACAATTGGAAATGTTAGATTACGATATGACAAGTAAATGCTAGATTGCGAAACATCAGTTTCAAACGTTATGATGAGCCATATATACTGAAATGAATTATTTCATATGGGTGAAGGGCGACAATGTGGCGTGAACGGAGCCACGCCAACCCTCTACCTAAATTCACCGATACTTTCGTGAAATCATATCGATCACGGGCATCCACTGCGCGACAAGCGCGACGAAAATTCTGGGTTTTACTAAACTTTTATGAAAATTAGATGTTGATACTCCGTAAAAACAACCCCGAAATTCCTCAGGCTATCTTCCTGATTGGAAGATTGAACTACTTCTACTTGACAAACTGAAAATAGCGAAAAGTAAGTAAGTAGATCACAAAATATTACGAAGTAGAAGTAGCGAAAATCAGATCTACTTGGGTAAGTACCAGTAGTAGAGCAAAACTACTTGAGTACTTCGAAAAAAAGAAGTACTTCGGTACTGACCACCTCTGCTTACCACGTGGTGGTAAAAGAACAGATGCTTCACAAAAACGTTTGAAACTTGACTGGCTTATTGTGAAGGTGACCGTTGTAGTTTGCACGCCTGTTTTCATCGAGAGAAAGCACAAAAATACTCCAAGAAGTATTGCAGAGGCGCTTAACTGAATGACTAACGAATTTCCAGTTTCAGAACGAATGTACCATCGTTGAAGCCCCCAGAAGTCCGGTTTATCACCCCAATGGGGGCCCAAGACCAACGTTTTTTTTGGGGGGGGCTGACGTAGTGCTGTTACGGCCCTGCTGGCACGTGTATGAGATTCCAATATAACTGGATCAACTAAAACCGTCGCCGCTTTGACTCGATCTTTGGAGCTTTGCAGACAAATCTGCATGGTATCAAACCAGCCCTAATGCGACATCAAACCGACTTGTGTGATATAGGGGTGGGCACATCTTCCATCATCAGTTCTTATCATAATTACAACATTGATGGGCCTATCACTTAATGGCTATGATACCGAACAAAGCATACTTGGCAACGACTAAACCAACCACATAAGATCGATCATACCGCGACTACAAATATCATGCAAATATTGCGTACATTAGGCGATAGGTTTTGTGCGGTAGCGACCAAATGTCATACCCTTCGCAACCAATATTTAAAGAATCACTGCCATAACTGTAGATATATGCGTTAGTGGGATACCTTGCTCGAAACGCCAAATATGACAAGATTAAAAAGGTTTGGCACGCCAATTGGCAATCTGTTGACATTTTTTGGATATTTTAACACGCTGCATGCGAAACGATTGCGACCCCTGCTCTAAGAATTGGCTGAATCAGCTCTTTATGCTTGGCACTTGTCAGATTCCCACAGTAAAATGAATTTACGCGCAAGTGTTGTCAAAGTCCACAATCATGCTACAGAAAGGGGTCTAAAGGTAAGCACAGACTATGCTTGCAGGAAAGTTTGCTTGTATAAACTGTACCCGGCGTAATAACAAGCATAGCAGACTAGGTAGTTCTCGGATTTATACTTAGTTCTTTAAGTTCACAATCATTCGATGTTTCACCTATGTCATGCCTGCAATATTGTTGCTATTGTTGCTAACGTATCGTGAACTACATTTAAAACTAAAATATTCAATGGCCAGGTGTCAAATTTTACTATTAAATCAACGACTTACAATGCGCGTAGAAAATTACTGCCGTTAGCAAATTCTTGAACAAGTAAAAGCACGAAATAAGCAAGCTGCTGCGGCTGTGATCATTCAAGAATAGCTAATTAACCAATCACATGCCGTGATTTCGTGATTACCAGTCTTCTGGCCATTCTGTGGTTGCTGGCACGCCAACTTTACGGCAGCTACTTTCAAACGCTGCTAAATCTTAGCGTCTTTCCTGTGATCTTATTGACCTTGTTATCCAATATAATCTATAGAATGAAACATGGATACGCATCATTTGTGAGATTCTCCAAATAATGGACAACCCATATTGACCACAGCGAACTCGGCTTCCCCGCGTTCATTCCTCTCCTATATGTACAACTCGCAGCATTGCTAAAAGTAATATATATTGACAAACAAAGCGTACATAAAGACCTGCTTTCGATGTCGAGTGCATAACCAGGTGCTGTTTTGAATGATGTCAATTGTGTATCCTGCCGCTGCTGACTTGTATGTGACTCAACCTTTCTAAATTACAAGAAGCTAAATGACACACAAAACGATTCCATAATCATCGGTGTCGACTTCATTCGCGAATCCACCATCGCTCAGGAAGGACTACATAGGCCTACTCACAGCATGGATTTTGAAATGCTTTCGACGGCGAGTGGCGCTCCCGAAGATAATAATCGTTCGACATCCACAGGTAGGCTGTATGTATAGCCAAGAGCAGTGGTTCTCAACCTTTTTGTATTCGCTAGCCTAGAGACTATATAAACAGTTATCCTACTATGTTGAAATATGCCGTCTGAGGGGTATGCTGCATAGTTTTCGTAATTTTCCAGAGATGGAAGCAAGAAAACAAACTGATAAAGACGGCGGAATCAGCCGCGCCAGCGTATTGCTCGCTTTATTCGTATTCAGCACAATTCTCCCAATTTCTGCGATTGTCTACGTACATCAGCTGAAGACAGGGTGCATGAGAGGTTTGTGCTGCCTTACATCCATCCAATCTAGACCAAGAAAATGATATTGGACTTGCCTGTAAATTGCAATTGCGAGATGTGAATAATGAAGGCTAGAGGGCTAGAGGGCCGTTGCGAAATCTTAGATCTTATAAGGTGGGATATTTTAAATGAAAATTGATCCAGCGTGGCAAGCCGACGATTCCATTTACGTGCTGTCTCTGTCTCCACGGGGCTCGGAACATGGTGTTTCACTGATACAATAAAACAAATTGGCATTCCCCGTCTCATAACATCTTAACCAATTCCTGGCATATATAGTCTTATCGTTCAGCGGTATAGCACTTTAGGGCTTAGTTACAAGAGGTCTTACCCAATGTCCCCTTCCATTCATTCAGGACTATTCAGCTCACCCTATTCAAGCTTTAATACATTGGAGACATGCATATGCAATACACAGTTCTAGCCAGACGTTCGCTCCTGTATGTGGTTTCCTGCTTATCACCTTAACGCTATAGTTCAATATACGATGTCATTGATTTATGAACTATTCGTGTTACCAAACAGAGTTTTCGCAGTTGCGCGCGGAGTTTGAATCCACCAAGGAGAAGCAAGGAGATGGTGCGTATTGCTGCATTTTACAATCATACATACCACCATAGTTGCTTTCAACGACCTGCCAAGCGCTCGTGTTGATATAGATATACATTCGTCAGAAACAGCACGAAAAAAACGCCAGGAAGCTTCGCAATGATAAAATGGAGGCATTTGGACATGCAAAATACCCCTTATTCGATACAGCCGCTTTTATAATGAAATTGGAGATATACATGTCGTACAGGAAATAAAGAACGTATATAAGCAATACGTAATATACGGTATGGTGTTGAACCAATTCTCTCACACACGACTTTTCAAGAATTCAGTTACTTGCCTAATATTTGTGACAATAACACGACTCGGGTAGCAAACAATCTTACAGTAGTGTTTCCCTACATTTTCCAATCGCGTATCACTCATGTGTTTACTACGCTGCGTAGCACCTGACTCCTGAACAACTTACTTTACCAAAATGTACTGTTATTTATGGGGCATTGGTGTTAAGAGTGGGCGATAGCATGAAAACACAATTCATTGTGTTTGATGCAACTGTTTCTTCCGCACAAACTTGTGTCTCCGGGGAAAAACATGTCTATGATCATGATCACCGATGTGTTGTGAGTAATACAACTGTCCTTACTCACAGTCACAACACATCGGGGATCGAGTAAAATTAAACGTTTCCGGCTCTTGCACTTAATGACCACACAGTCAGGTTGAGAACCCTTTCATACACTCCGATTTCGATGTAGCGATCGGGGTTCTTCTTATATGCATGCTTGAAGGCAAGGCGCTGTTTTAACAAGCTTGGCTTTGTTATAAACCAAGTGTGAGAAACATCCAGTTCCGTTTTCGATTGCGATGAATCAACCATTTATGTATTCTGGATACCTTCGTTTCGAAATCGTTCAATGTTATGCTGCTCAGTATGCTGATGAATCAGTCTGTTAGCACTATACCCTATAGTTACCTAATCGCATCAATTGCTTGGTTTTCTTTGTTGGGGATCTGCTGTGACGCAATATTGTCAACGTGAAGTTGTTGTGCAGCTGAAGTAATTGTGGCATCATGTATTTACAGTGGTAATAACTAGGCCTACTTCTATTTGTAAATCAACCAATTGCAAACCATAGAACTCTTCGCATACCATTTTAACAAGCTCTCTCGTACTG
>ATSW01067125.1:0-10196 GCA_000444245.1 Botryllus schlosseri | reverse complement strand
TTGAAAATAGAATGAAACTCAATGGTATCGGACAAAAAGATCGAAAGCAAATTTCTGAAAACAACAGAAGATGTGCTTGACCCCCGCCAATATTACCCAGTGCTACGTAGGCCTACCTGCATCACAATCATTGTCCTTTCTTACATATACAGCAAATCTGCAATGAATTAAGTCCAGGTGTCGGTGCAGTAATGTACTAGGCTACTCATGAATTCGTCAGCGCAATTCACAGGGCACTTTAGATTACCCCCCGCATCTTCCCACAATTTTAACGCCAGGTCCGTCGAGGTTGATGGTGGCGAACATGGTATATACAGCAGGGTGATGATGATCCAATATAGACCTGTATATAACCTCATATCGCAAACTTATCGTAGAGCGGGTACAGAAAAGAAGGATTGTATCAGCCTGGCATTAGGCAATACACAGCTATTCAGCTATACGAACGATAACAAATTATGTAGTACATGTTCCAAACCGTTGGAAAAAGATATCAGATCGGGGGAAGCACCGGCCACAGCGAGCCGCGAGCTGTTCTGTGGCCGGCCACAGAATGTGATGTAGATTTCACAGCTTTTCTGGAACTTAAAAGAGTATCTTCCACATATTATATGTTCTTTGATTCCCTAATTGTTTCGTCCGGGTACTGTGATTATGGTATTTAGTACTGAAAACGAGAAACAGGTTTAAATGCCCGCATATTGACCGTTCACGAATCTCGATGAAACATATAGATTATTATGTATTCAAGGTGGTATATAGTCGAGTCTACTTGAGCGTAAATGAAACAAATCTGCAGTGAAGTAAGACAATTTTCCAGTGCAGTATTGTATTATTCATAAATTCACCAGGGCAATTCACGAAAGATTTTAAACTGCTCCTACATCCTTAAACTACATATGATCCAATATATACGCAAAACTTATCATCGCAGACTTATCATAAACGATAAACATGGTTGAAAAATGAAGGACATTAATCACATTATCAAGATCATATTGTTTAATCGTCCATTTGAATATTTACAAAATATAACCAACCATACATACTATTGCAACTGCACAATGTATATCTTATGGTAGAAAATCAATATCAGATCGGGGGAAGCACCGACCACAGCGAGCTCCGAGCTGTTCTGTGGCCGGCCACACAATGTCATGTGAATTTCACAGCTTTTGGAGAACTTATACAGATTTTCTGACATATATTTGGTACACATTGTTTTTTTTCCAATTCTATACAGTTGCTTACGATTAGCTGTGACGAGTTTCAGCCGAATATTTGGGGCTATTTCTACAAAAAAGCATCCAAATCAACACTTACCAGTTTTGATATGTCTTCATTGCTTCTAGCTTTCTATGCCATTATTTCCTGTTTCATTTGGCGGATATCTCCCTTTTTAATGCATTCTTTACATCATTTTGTGTGCTTCTAATTGATAAATAGAGACTATGCCAGATCGTTTCGACTTCTTCCTATCGTTTCATTGTATCGGTATTCCTCTGTTATTTCGGGTGAAAATTCTTATAAACTGAGCTAAACTCTCGCCTTCGCCTAGTTCCATTTACAGTACGCCCATAACAGAACATAATTGATCATACATTTGACCACGATTGGGTCACGTACAGTACTTATCATCAATACTAACTTGATATATTGCAGCCGGCCATGAAATTTGGCTATGGCCGGCCATGAAATTCAGTCATGGCCGGCCATGAGAATGAGTTTGACATGGCCGGCAACCTCTGGATCATGATCCCAAATGGGGTCGCCTTAACTTTTCCTGGCCTCGCCATGACTCAACATATTTATCAATGTTTTAATTCAACAGTGAAAATCGAATAATAGTTTTATGTTCTTGTTCTATGTTCAGTTTAGTTACAGTAAGTAGGCGTGCAGTACTGGCGTTCAATGGACGATGTTCAGCCAGATTGCTTTTGTGTCTGAAGCTAGCTTATCATATTTGTCAGTTGGTCAAACTGATACCGAGACGGCAACCATTAAATATTGAGGCAAAGCTATCCATAGCGGCAAGTTTCCACCTCTGATATGCAAGCGTGTTTGTGAACGCACATCCTGTCGTAGTGGTCTGGCGGACAGTGTTGAAATGATTCGGGTTATGTCTTGAGTCGAGTCAGACTCGAGTCACCTTTTTTCGTATGACTTGATTTGACTAGAGTCACTTTGCAAAAATGACTTGACTTGACTCGGCGTTTCACAAATGTGGATTAACTAGTGACTGGAAGCGAAATTTACGAGTCAATTTCAAGTCATCAAGAAATCGGTGTTGCTAAAAATCGCTGTATACGTTACAATTGTTCGGATTGTTCTCGATATGCTGTTGTGACTGGTGAGAGCGACAAATCATTCATTCAATCATTTTGCGTTGTACTGAACGTCCATTATTCCTTAACAAATATATTGAGCGCTTACAGTGTGCGTTGTCGCAGTAGTAAAGCAATATAATAACAACAAGGTCAATGTTTGGTCAAAGATTGATCAATGGTCATTGGTGCTAGGTCAGTGGTTCCCAACCTTTTTCCACCCACGTACCATTTTGAGGTTTTATGCAGTGCTCGCGTACCACCTATATAAGTTACGCGCGTTTCCACCATTTATGACGTCATACTCACGTATTTGACCTACGCGAGGTGTATTAACAAATTCTATTGAACTAAGCCAGTCAGTGATGTCAAATATACGGCCCGTGGGCCGGATCCGGCCCGCCAGACGATTTTATCCAGCCCGCATAGCAATTCTGAGTACATTGACAAAAGATTATATCATCAATCACATCCACAGTAATAAACCAAATTACAACGTCCGCGTTGACAAATAAATATCTTGTATTCATCACAACGCATAGGCAGGGCTAACGCCAGATTATGACTAAAGCAAGGGTGGCCAACCTTTTTGCCATTCACGGTCGCATTTCGACTACTCGTGTAGCCTACGGCCGCATTTCAGGGCATAGTCGAAATGAACGAGCTGATGGACGCCAAATACCCAGGTTAAAGTGTCTATGTCCATTTCCGGTGAACTCCGGACTAATCTATTTAATGATTGGCTTACTATGCGCACAAAATCGCGAGTGGTCACTGGTAATGTTAAGGAAGGAAGTCGTCATAGTCGCGCTAAGTGCGAAAAAATTCAGATTCACCAATGAATTTCGTCATTGATATTAGTAGTTTTACATATTACCCTCAAACATTTTCCTTTCTCATCCCGTGTGATCAGATTCATTGGTATAGAGTTGATGTAGGGGTGTTTTCGAAAGTTTAAAGCAAGTTATAAATTATGATGCATCTTCGGGTGGGCCAATTGGTATTAGTCACTTTGTAGCATGCTGTTATTTCTTGACCTCCCCTCCGGATTGTTAGCATAGTGAGGAGCACACGATTCCGCGCTGATATTTCCATGTGAGTCGGATCATTTCCCACTGATGTTCGCATCTGTATTGTGGGGCTGTGATTGCAAAGGGTGCTACTATAGTAAAATTGAAAAATGTAATCGCATTGAATCACGCGCAACGCGAAGAAAATTTCAAAATTAATGAAAATCTTTCAAGAAATCGGGAGTCAATTCCTAAATTCAAATTTCATGTCGGCGGCCGCTAACACATACCAATTGAATTGCGTTCCTACGCCCACACAAATTCCCTCTTACGGCCGCAGGTTGGCCACCCCTGGACTGAAGCAAAGGGAACACTTGAATATGTCTACTTGTATCGCCGGTAATGCCATGGTTTTAGCGGTTGTTAACTGTATTCAACCGGACAAACATCATATTTTCGCATTGCTCGCAAATAATGGTGTTGCGTCTCGTTAGAATGAAACCCCTACGATCCGTGTATTATCTATATATGCTTGATAATAAAGCATTCCAGCGAAAAGCAATGGCACGAGGCAACATTTACGATTCCGTTGACTGGTCCGGCCCGCGAGTGATTTCATGACTTCGATCCGGCCCGCGATGAAATTTGAGTTTGACACCCCTGAACTAAGCATTATCAGCCAGGGTTGATGGGATGTATGGAATTGTTTTTTCACAACCAGTCACAAGAAGAACAGCGTACTGAAATAACAACACACAACAAAAGTCAATTTATTTAATGCGATGGCTGCATTTGTTTATTTTCCACTAGCTTGTCGATGCGTTGCATACATTTCCTTACAGTGCATCGAAGTCATGTATGGGCGCAACAAGTCGGTTTCGTTTTTTCGACTTGATAATCATCGGGGATGAAAATCCTTGCTCGCATTCCCACGTATAAGGGAAAATTAGCAGCTATGGGGAATAGCGGAAGACGACGGCTTCAAAAAACTCAAAATCAACCTGACCTGAGCTAATAACTCCCTTTGATCGAAAAAAAAACAGAATCTGCTCGCGTACCACCTGGAAGACCTTCGCGTACCACTAGTGGTACGCGTACCACAGGTTGGGAACCACTGTGCTAGGTGATAACCTTAACCAAATCTCTTAATTTGATCTAGCATCAAGAATTGTATTCGAATATACTTTACAAGTTTATATTACTGATCAAGCATTGGCGTAAGCCTAATTTATATCTCATGGATAAGTAGTTAGGTAATGCTTCATATCAATTCGTTTCCGCTATCTAAGGTTTTGCGTTCACTATTTTGGCGGATAAATTAATGACTGCGGGTATACAACAGTTACGTAGTTCAGCAGTATTATGCATTTGGGAGCTATACAGCGCATTTTTCCATGTATATTCATCTTTATATTCATCCCTCGGCTTAAAATAAATGACGACTCAATCTGAATTACGAACACCTAGTAAAATGCAATGTGATGCCTTGTACTTCGAAAAGACAGCGTGACTTGAATTGTGACTTGACTTGACTCGAGCCAAAATGCGCAATGAATCAAGATGACTTGTGACTCGAAGGTAGTGACTTGATCCAAATACTGCTGGCTGAAGAGAGAGACATGGGATATTTTGCATCATTTACCCATGTATCAGCAACTACATGATACTACAATAGGATTGTGCTACACACAGATGGATAGCTTCGCGCAGCATAGAGGCAACTTGAATGGAACATGGCGGTATTTAAAAATAATTTATTTGCAGATCCATTATGGTAGTTTTCTGAAGAAAATGGCTACAACCAAATTTTTTTCCACAAGTTCATGTTTAATTTGATAGCACATCGTCTTTAGAGCGCAGTGACCATTGAAAAAAATCATTTTGGAATATTTTTGTACCACAACATTTCTCAATAACCGTTGAACATTTCTCCCTATCGCAAAACAAAATGAGGTCGCACGTAAATGCTGGTTTTATTTTAGTTTTAATTGGGGTCAATCATTATGAAGTTTCCGACCGGTGGTCTAGAGTAGGTCAGCCCCACAATACTGACAATTGTTTTGGCTGAATATTGGACCGCACATACCTGGTCGTACGAGTCCGTCCCTGCCGAGATACAAATTCCTTTTGCCATCCTCCTCCTTCTTTTGCTTCTTCTGTTGATTTATCATCCTTTCACGTCTGTTCACAGCTTAATCAACTCGAATCTCATTCCCGTCCAGGTTGTTGTCCTGCAATGGTAGTCAGATAGTCGCAAATATGTTTACAGACAGACTTGTACAATAGGGGGGACTTTTTACAAATTTCATCGGCTTTATTGTCCAATCGTCAGGATACTTTAAAAACCTTGCACAACAAATTTTATTCCATTCCAACCAGTAGATACCGAGGTCAGTCAAATTGGTAATATTTGATAGTAGTATTTACGGTGACCAATTTCGTCATACCGACATGACCCGAAATCATATTCCAGATATGCCTGAAGAGGCAGGAATGTCTTTTCCACTTGTTTTGATCTTGACAAGGGCCTGTGGCGGATTTTGGATGAAGACATCGTCAGTAAACGAAAAAAAGATATGACATGGATTAGCTGGAAATTAGTCCACGTCACTGAAATAGACATGTTAAAAACCAATTCACGGTCGAGTCACTCAGGTACTTGATTTTAACAACCCTACTCATGAGTAGTGCAAGGAGATTGTCAGTGGTCATCAACTCTCACAAAACATCTTTATTCAATAATGAGTGGCAGCATCTCTAAATCTATTCGGGTGGCCAACAAGTTCCCTTAGGAGTGTATTTTTTCACATACTTTTTCAGGCCCCGCCGAGTATAATATTATTTACTGGTATGCAGACTTGTGTGAGCTACCGATCTGGATAGTTGAAGGTCAATTAGAAACTGGTTTTTTGATTAGTTCAAATTATGGATTTTGAAAAGTGAGCAGTTTTAGTTACAGTAGCGCATTAAAAAAGTAGTTGCCCATAACTGGAAAACTCAGGTCATCGTTTTGCGTAAATCGTGATACCGTCTTTGTGTTGTGTGATGTTCTTGCAGCCCTTTCTAGTTCAGAGTCATCACTAAATAGAATACCGGTGGGGTGTTAGGGGTTGAAAGCCTTCCCATTTTAACTATAAACCCTCATTTTTAGAAGTGACAATTCTGTATCCAATATTTCCTATCTCGTTAGCGATTCAGTAATTTGTATTATTAGTGCTGCCAATTATCGACAATCGACAGTGCATAGTGGTATGCGATCTGGTTAGTTAGTTGCAGAGCTTTAATGGTCGTGGTTCCAGTTACGCAACACCAAGCAGTTTGTAGGTGTCTTTTGGTACATATTATTTTAGGAAGTGGTTAGAGTTTTATCCTCATTGGCCAAATGATTATGATCAAGTGTTGTAAAGGAAAAATGATTCCATAAAATGAAACAGAAAACAAGAAAAGGGAATGTCAAAGTCACAAAATGTCTGCTGTGCTTGTAGTTTTACCTGTTTTCCAATGAAATTCAACTATGGGCCTCTTGATCGGTACGGAGATGCCTGGATTGTCATTAAAACTTTTCGTAGCTTTCCAAGCGTGCTCGTGCTTGTTGATGTTAATGAATGCGTATCAGAGCGGTCTTCCGACTCCATCTTTCTTGAAAGTCTTCTCGAGAATCCATGATAACTGCACCATGTCGATCTCTGAATTGGGACAGGAGAAGCTTCTGAAAACATAATGGAATCACTTTATCGAGTATTCTTCAGAGTAAACGAGTTAGTCACACAAAACGGCTACAGAAAATTATAGAACAGCGCTTCTCTACTTTATCAGCTTGTGTAACGATAAAATTTCCAAAAATCAAGATCAACACAGTATGCAATGACGACAACATCATGCAATTTGAAACCAAGAATCTTAACATTAATCAAATGAGAAATTTGCTACTGTCCGTTCGATATCACAGCTGTTATATCAGGTCTCATTAAAGTCTCTGAGAGACGGGATAAAATCAACAACTCACTTTTGCCCATTTTGTGTATCTTGGAAGAAACGCGACCAAATGTTTGCCAGATATATAATACTGTCAAACATCGCTAATTTGGTATTTTAGAATGTCCTCAAATTTCGGAAAGTATTTATGACTCATGACTGGTCTTTAACGAGTTGTAGGCTACTTTCAAACATGGTCCAGGTTAGCATAAGGTATCGCCAGGTTAGAAAAGGTTAAGAACCACTGCTCTAGTCATTTAGTATACTACCTCGATGATAGCACTTCATAGAACACACACATATTTCAGCAGAGAAGTTGTATCCAGTGATAATCAGTTTAACGATAGACTTGTGTCATAGCTATGAACGGAAATTGTTAACATGAAGGATCGAATACTCTCAACCGATGCTACTTGTTCGAGGTTCTTATGCGAGGACAGTGGTTCTTAACCTATACTAACCCGGTGAACCGTTACATTAATCTGAAAGCATTTGGAGAACCCCATATTTTCGGCAAGTCAGTGATAAGCTACCAGGTAAGACATTTAATACACTACCGTACTATAGAATAATGGTCCACTGAATCAACTTTGCATTATCATCACTGTTGAAGGAAAAAATCATATAACAAGATGATCACACAACACATATTACAGTAAATGATTGAGACTTCTGCTGTATGAGTCTGGTTCAGAATGACTTGGACAACTAAATAATTCTGGTTGTTTGATTTCACTAATTATAGGAAAATGTCGGTAATATAATTATAACATAATTACTGAAATTTTTCTTTGCTCTAATTCTAATCCGATTTCTAAATTCTAACGTATTTTCTGGTTCATCCAGAATTGCTACAGGAGAACGGTACCGTGCAAAACAAGTCGAGTATAGTGTGCAGACATTTGTCAGCGTCATGCTGATTAGAATAAGGTCTCATATGATATGAACTGGACTTTATTCCATGTCCAAGCTTTTGTAAATTGAGTTATTCTAATTACCATCTAATTTGGTAAAACTGTGTAACTATGTAACTTGAAGTCTGGTCTAATTTGAAAAAAAAACGGCCCAGTTATAATTCGAATTCTAGTCTAATTTGGAGAGGGAAAAAAATGTGCAGCTATAACTCTATAGATTTGGAAAACCTGATAATCATGTGGTTGTCCAAGTCTGGCTCATAAAACCCCTGGGGTAATCGTATGAGCCCCGGTCCGTAGGCACCGCTCAAAGGTAAAATACAAAGCATGCTAACAGTTGTGATTCTGACATACCTTCAACTTTTTACCGTTCACACTTCTAGGAAGATTGTCAAAATAAAGTGAGGTTGCAGAGAGACATTAGGATTTTTTCTGTTTGGCCCGTTTGGCATTGTTGATCTTTTCACGTTTCTTCCATTCTATTGCGTTGAGACCTTCCACGGCACGCGTTCCTACACGAAAACAAAACAGCCGGTCAGTGTAGTCAGCATTGCAATTTACTACGAGTGTTAATCAGATGTGGCTACTTTCGAAGTAGATTCTCAATTAGAGCAAAATGATTCACACAATACACAGGAAGAATCTTTGAAACCATTTTCAACTACAACGACACAGAGGACTGTAACTCAGTAAAATAAGTGTTGTAACTTATCTCAAACTACCCTGTAGTTTTCAAAATCAAAATGCAAAAGTAAGTACCGTAGTTTGGTCGTGAAGTAGAAATGGAAGTAGTCATAACATAACCAATTTAGTCAGTTACCGGTATGGTATACTAAGCAAAACATACTAAAAAGTTTTAGGAATCAAAATGGAGTCAAATGCCATCCAAGCGGAAGCAGTAATCTTCACAGCAAAAAAAACTTCATGTTGAGTGAAAATGAGCTTTCAAAGTTGGTATGTAATAGTTGCAAATATTAGCTAAAATAGTTGAGAATCACTGGGAACTTTACAGCTCGGGTACTATGATGATTAATTATGATAAAAATGTACGAGAATGGGTCTTTGATAAAAATGTGTTACATGATACCATGTCATAGACTGCAGGTCTGTCAGATATAATACAATTTTATACATCGATACGCTAGTGCAGTGCTTTTCAACCTTTTTGAACACCATCAGCACTTTTTCTGCAAGATAAATTTCATGGCAACAAACCAACTGAAAATTGTTATACAAAATGAAAATGTAGATACTTAACAAGATATTGTTTATATGTGCAAGAAGTAGGCGACTGGTTCACGCTATTAAATGTCTCATTAAAAAGACCACTCTATTCCGTAGTTTTGATTTTAACTATACTGCAATAAACCCTTTTCGGCGAAATAAGTGTTCAGTTTTATACAAGAACTTCTAGTGCTTGGATATCCAGGTGTTTATAAGAACCATCCCGCACTCCTATCAGGAATACAGCGTCTTTACCTTGTGAAAAAAAAAGGTTCCCGACAAAGGTTCCACAACCTCCAGTTTGTCGAATGGCTGCAAAACCCGCATGTCTGTTTCAATGCTTCTCTCATATGACTCGGAAAGTAAGCTCCAAAACTAACATGAAGAATAAGCACATATGAGCTGGATACCTTGTGATACGCTGATAAACAGTGACCTTGGATGTCTAAAAACAATCTGCAAGAAATTCCACAAATTTTACCTGCATATTATCAGACCAGTTAGGTGGCGTGGAGACTCAAAATTATCCCAGTTGCAACCATACTTTGAGGAGCCGTGACGGGGACAGAATTTGCAAGTGTGAGTCTGTGATGATGGTATGAATTACTATCTTCGTGCCTCGTGCTAATCGTACCATTTTTACGAGAATATGATGATTATCCAGAGAAATAAAGCAGACAGTCATTTTTAAGCCACTAATCCCGCGTGTCGCAAGCCCAGACTTAGCTGATGTACTGTAACCTATACAT
>ATSW01067107.1:0-11048 GCA_000444245.1 Botryllus schlosseri | reverse complement strand
TAATCGTAATCGCAATCGATTACATTCATGAAGTAATCACCCCATGTCTGCTGTTAAGTACTACTAAAAGTGTTATAAAATGTGAAAAAGTGTACAAGTAGAATTAATATTACGTCATGAATAAGTAGTTTACAAATTCATACGATTTTTCTTGTTGCGTTCCGGGATGAAATGTAATTTTTCGCTCTTTTTTTCTTATTTTTAATAAGAATTAGTATTCATTTTACAAAAAACGTCGTGTTTTGACTTTTGAAAATGGAAGATGCGTGAGCTGGACTAACTTTTTACGTAGTTCGAAATCGCTACTTCTGTACATTAATTCAGAGTATTTGTCAGTCATCGCTGCACCGCTCATATTGCGCACCATCTATTTATTTCACGGATAACAAATTACTCCTGCTTTTATCAGAGGATACTTTCCTAGGGTTTGCCGACTAACAGTACTTAGTTTAGATTAATGAAAAATATAGTGATTGAAAATAGATCACTGGATTATAGTTAACAGAAAACTCCACAATTCTATGTGACGTCCTTGCATGCCAACAACCTTCGAACTATTCACCATCTCATAAACACTTGAGTATGCCTACATTTGATGCGTGTGGGGAAAACCTAGGTAAATTTTCATATGCATTTAGTTTCCAGCTCTGAAAGCAAGCTTGGTCTATGATCAATAGCAACTTTTGCGTAAACTCCGTTCTATTTCACTTCATACCTACACAATGTAGATAGTCTATTCGAATAATTCGATGTATAATTGAACTTTCCTCTGCATGATCATTAGGGCTTCTATTTTTGTGTTGCAGGGCCGGCCTTTGTTGTAGCCGAAAGCGGTATTATCTAGCAACAAGGTTTAAATGACTCGCCTCCGGCGTTTATTGACCGTATTACCCGTATTCTCGTCATGCAAAAATTATGCATGTATTAGTATGAAGCTCAGATGCAGCAAAGTGTGTGAGACTGCCTGTAAAAATGGTGCGAAGCAACGGCTCTAATTTCCCGGCTTATAGCAAACAACAACGCTGAAATTTTACTTCAGACGCAGCAAAGTGTGTGAGACCGCCTGTAAAAATTGCGCGAAGGTACATTTCTCGGCTTATAACAAATATAACGACGCTGAAATTCTACTTCAGATGCAGTAAAGTTAATGCGTTTGGCTATATAAATTGCGCGAAGGTGCATTTCTCGGCTTATAGCGAATAACGACGCTGAAACTCTACTTCAGATACACAAATGCGGCAAAGTCTGCGCGAATAGCTGCATAAATTGCGAAACGGTGCGACTCTAATTTATGTTACGACTTCGGAATACTCACATGCGAGTGATTTGTTTCCGTAGCTCCGAACTTGAGAATCGCTTGCCTGCGTCTAATGAAAATAAGTCGTAAAATGTGGAGACCGTAACTTGTATACATAAAATCAAGTTTAAAAATATGGACGGATGAGTTATCTCTGACCAATAGAGTAATATAACCGCCTATAGTTTAGTGGGGTATTGCTATAATGTATATCCAAACAATCGTTGCAGACTCTGAATGTTACCAAGGTCCTTATCACAAAAAAAAGCATGCATCAGAAGCGTAGGGATTAATATTATCAAGTCGGTATTGAAATTCACAAAACAACTATTTCTCGGATGAAAGTTATTATCAATACTTAATAGTGCTAAATACGCATCGTGATATTCTAATGGAGAACGACGAACATAAATAGCCTCAGGGGCGGGGAATGTCGGGGCACAATTTCAGGTACCCTCACTACTTCGGGGGTAAACCAGCCCTTTTGGTAGTTAGTGTCGAGCAGGTCGCCGTGTTTAACGAGTATAATATAAGTCGGTTCTATGATAAAAACACGAAGACATCCATATACTCGGTCATGGAACGGCAAATATTGGAAGAATTGCAAGCTTGGCTCAACAACAAGGCCAATTCACCCATCTGTACACTGCTCGGAATCCAGCGACTAAGACAATAAGCTTTATAGTATTCTAAGGACCGTAACTGCCGCACCTCAAACCCCCCCCCAAATTGGGTTCGGGCGAGCTCGAAGGGGGCTCAAAATTTTTCGTGAATGAATATAAATTATAGATTTTTTTTCTTAATTTATGCGACTTCTTTCAAATTTTTCTCGCCCTACGCGCGATTATAGAATTGGGTATTTCGGCGTCAGCCATTACCTCGCCACGACGCCCAAAGACATATGAAGTTTTGCAGAAAAGGAACGCCCTTATGTTGACCGAAAACCACGATGTCCAAGTCCAATTGTTCATAAGCAATATTTGGCAGTAAAGAAATTCCAACTTAAAATCGTGTGGGTCTTTTAATTGATGACGCTTTGGCGATACAAAAACAATCACTCAAAAGTAGTATAAAAATGCATCCCGATGGGGGTTTAGGCTGGGGCAACTTTGATTTATAACTCGACAGTGGGCCCAAAACCAACGCTTTTTTGAAGGGGACTGGCGAAGTGCTGTTCGACCATTCTACATACATTTTAATGAATTGGTAGAAATACGTGGATATGGGATTAAAGAGAGTTCAAAACGTATCCTGATTAACATTGTTTCAATAAATGACGGCGAATAAATATTTTATTGGTAATTAACCGTCACTTCCTCATTCCCTAATATTAAAACATCCACTGAGCACCATTCAGTGCAATTCACTGCTTTCAATTTGGAAATAAAATCAATACATTGGAGAATACAGCTAAAATTTATGATTTGGCCCGCCAACATATTTTCGGTTTCTCATTTGGCCTGCGGAGAAAAATAATTGCCCACCCCTGCTCTAGTCACTACAACCCGACATCCAAAAAGGTTTGGAACCACTGATCCCAACGGTTCCATACTATATTCGGTTTCCGTGGGGTTTCCCATATAATCAAGAGAGCAGCAGTGCCCGCGAAAAATGTTTTCAAGATAATTAAAATCTGCCCCAAAAGACTCTATTTTATGTTGATTTATGAAATAATTTCGAGTTTTCTACGAGATTGTTCTATTTTGAAAACTTATGTTACACGTTTTGCAGCAAACATTGTTATAATATTGCGTGGCATGCCATGAAACATCTCGCGAGCCACAAATGGAACGCGTGCTGGGGGTTGCCGCGATTCCTGCACTGTACTGTACTGTATCGTCTATATCAGATGTCGCGGTATGGAATTGGAGTTTCAAACATTTTCGATATTTGACGATATGATACCCTGGCACGATAACGCCTGCAAACTCTAGAATCGCACCTAGACAAGATTTTGATACGAGGCACGGCGCACTATAATCAGTTTGCGAGTTACTTTGCAAACATCCATCCATAATAAACGAATATACCTGCGACGACTGCAAGGCCAATCGCACAAGGGAAAAATTATACAGGATTTTATTCAGTCAGATTGACATAATGTTTTTGTCGACTCAGTGCGACGCATTAGCCATTTTCTTCGAAATATTGGAGCATGTGTAATGGAATGTACGGCGTGTAACGGAAAATGTATCGAATATGACATGGAAAAACGTTGCTATAGCATGGAAAACAGTGGTATATTATGGACATAGTGAGGCGTGCATGGAACAATACAATTTCCTGTTTTTTACCACACCGTACTCTGCCCTTGTTATGTCACTCAGCTATATCCGCTCGTTGTATCCGTTCGGTAGTTCTGATTATTACGTCACAATGAGAAAATTCCAGAGTTGAAGTTTGGTAAACCGTATGTATTGACTCAGTCTGAAAGCAAAAAGTGTAATGAATCAAGTAATATAAACATATTTTTTTGTCACGATGTTGAAGTTCTGTACCTCTAGAATCCTATCTGAATGATATCGTCAAAAAATCCCGGCAGTGCCGTTCTGCATCAATGATTAACATATGTCGAAGTCGATCAGTTTGCCGCCATTTCGTGTGTTTTACGTTGACTAAGTAGGCGAGAACGAGGTATCTTTCGTCATGTCAAGTTATGCTAAGAACGCCTCAGGCAACACAGCATGCTTGAACGGGGGGATGTTAAGGAAGTTGAGCGATGAAAAGACTTGTGTCGGCTACAACAGGCGCGGTAGGCAGGCTAATGCCCGCACCAGCACCAAACTGAACCTTCCACATGGAATATAAGTAGGACTACCATACGTCCTCGTTGAACAGGATTTGTCCTATATTTTTAAAATGTCCTCGAAGGACGCCTAAATGTGATCTTTTACGAGACTTTTGGTTAAAATATAGGAAATCAGCGTCCAAGTAACGGTGCGCTGTTTTATTAATAGTAAACCGACCATGGCCCATCCGGGAAAAAATAAGGGATTTTTATGAATTTGACTCCGCAGTATTCCAAGTCTGAAAATTTTGAAAAAGTGTACCCTTTTCAGATTCCAAAAATATGGTAACCCTGATATAAGATCCTTGAAATTTGGAAATAGAATGAAATTTAATATTTCAAACGCACTCGCTTGGATGGTGTTATCGTTGAAAGGCTGTTGAAAATAACAAGCATCAAGTTTCAGGCATCTCTGAAGGAAGTGTGATGCTGTTTTCACTCATTTACATCTTGATAAGGCCTGTAAAGACTACCGAATGACTTGACTCCAGACAATTTGTGTATATAGACTAGAGTGCCTAGTCATTGCTCTTGCCTCGAGACATTCAATATAACTTGATTGAAATCTGGTGTATTTGGATCTGGACCAATACATGAGAAATAGGCCCAGAAATCAGGGTTGTAATGACTCGAGTCATGAGTATAGACTTGAGTCGCGATTTTCTGATGACTCGACTTGACTCGAGACATTTTCTCGAAATACGAAAATGAGCCGACTCGAGTCAATCTGAGTATTGACTCGACTTGGACTCGAGTCATTGCACATGACGCGAACCAAGTCATATGACTCGAGACTCAGACGGCCAATACCGGCATTTCAATGTAACTACAAAGAAGAGTAAAGTAACCACACTATTGAGATTTCATATTGGTATTGGTACTTGAAAATGCGACCAGAAACTGCTAAAAGTGAGGAAAATAGTATATTATCAATGCGAACCATTCGATATCACCAAACAGAGTTTTAAAAGTGGGTTTAACAAGGCTTTAACTGGAAACTGAGCAGTCATCACAACGACTTGGACTCGGACTCGAGTCATAATACCATGACTCGGACTCGACCCTCTGCTCGCGGACTTTGACTTGAACTTGACTCGGTTGTGAATTGAATATGACTCAACTTGACTTGAGTCAAAGTATAAAAGTGAGATTGACTTGTGACTTGGTTACAGCCCTGCTAGAAACCCACGTTTCATCTGTTTGAATAAGTATGCTAAAGGTGAGAGAAATTATGAATTTAAGGCCTTTGATATGATGCCAGGGTTTCACTCGAGAGAGTTGAATCTGACTTGAACTCGAAAATAAGCAGTGTGTTTTACTATAATTTCATTGTGTTTCAGATCCTAGATCTATAGATATCCATATCCTATTCATACAAACTTTGAATTTCGCCTAAAAAGATCCTTCTGAAGGTGAGCCATGCTATGAGTGGATGTTGATTGGAGCACTCGGGTTTCTCAGAAAATAACTTTTTTTCTGACTTTAGTGGCTTCTTATTGATATGTATAATTGCTTTATTGGCTAGGAATGTGCTGTATATAAAATTTGGCTCCATTCCAACATGTCAAAGCTTAGATGCGAAAGTAGAAAGTTCGAAATTTTTTCCAGTAGCCAGTAACATTTGAATAAAGTTTTTTCAACAGCCCGATTGAACATGTGGCGAAGAAAGTAATAATAAGATTAGTACAGATAGGACGGCTGGGTGCAATAAGTCAGGTTAAGTAGCAAAAGTCAAGGTTTTAGAATAATGAGAAAAATCTAAGTCCAGCCTAGACCTTTTATCACTTGACACGCTTCAATATATCAAATGATTTAGGCCTATACCGGTAAGAATTTTTGCAGCAGTCACAAATTCTGATAAGGTATTCTTGTTCTCACGGGAATTTTGGAACTGCACCTGTCTCAGTATCGGCAAGACTCGAGTCACCTTTTTTGTATGACTTGACTTGGCTCGAGTCACTTTGGAAAAATGACTTGACCTGACTCGACGCTTCAGAAATGCAGATTGACTCGTGACTTGAAGCAAAACTTTCGAGTCAATTTCAAGTCATCAAGTAATCGATGAATTAAACTCCAAAAACAATGATGCAGCTTACATGGAAAATATAATAGATGTCTGAGCCTCAAGAGAAACCCTAATCGCAGTATAATAATATGAAGCAAATCCCAACGTCCGTGTTTACAGTTAAATCTTTTGCATTCGTCATAACGCATATACAGGGTTGATGCCGATATATCACTAAAACGAAGGAAGCATAAAAGTATGGCAACTTCTATCATCGTTAGCCACTGTTTTATCGGCTTATAACTGTATTTAGCCGCCCATATTGCCAATTCCATCGTTTGCAAATAAATGGTGCTAGAATAGAACCCTGGCTATGATATGTGTAATATAATATTGTGTACGTACACTGGTTAATGAAGTATTCAAATGAAAAATAAGAGCCTAGATTTTGAGGTATTTTTGGATTGAGGAATTTTGGTGCGGCTCGCGAGCGATCTGAAGTGTTGAATCCGGCCCGCGACGTCACTTGAGTTTGACACCCCTGGTATAGAGTGAACCAAATTGAAATCCCTATCATCTTTGGAAATATAGAATTCATTGTGGCGAATTACGACATATCGTCACGTCAATTCATGGAGTCCCACACATGCGTGAAGGGAGAGTGATGTATTTTTAACACGTTTTCGTCTTTAAGATGTCTCGCGGCGGATGGCTCGATAAATGGCTCGACGAATGGGAAAATATTGCAATAAGTGAGTGCTGTCGCGGTGCCCATTTCTCTCTGTGTCGACTTCCGATGAAACACCAGTGCTTTATCTAAGTTTGCCCACTCGAGCTCTATTCTTTTTCGTCAAGTGCTTAGCAGTGCAAAGAAAATTCCAAATTGCTTTATCGCACTTAGGTCACTGTTTCTTAATGTTTTTCACACTCGCGCCCCTGAGTTTTCAATAATATTTCTCGTACCCCCTGCCCCCTCCCCCGTTCATATTAAGACAACTTCTGATGTTGCCTATAGTAAAATCAAAAAGACCACAGCCGTAAAATCGCTCATGGTGCTAAGAAAATTTCGAGTTGTATAAATCTGCTAGAAAATATTCCACTTTGTCTTAGTTTGTGAAACAATATTAGGCCCTAGTTAGTGCGAGAGGTGGTCAGTAACGAAATACTTCTACTTTTTCGAAATACTCAAGCTGTTTTCCACTACTTGTGGTACTTACCCAAGTAAATCTGATTTCCGCTACCTTCATAAAATTCTGTGCTCTACTTCCTTCTCGCTGTTTTCAGTTTGTCTAGTGGAAGTGATGTAATCCTCCAATCAGAAAGATAGCCTGACGAATTTTCGGGCTGTTTTCGCGGAGTACCAACATTTAATTTTAAGTTATAAGTCAAGACTGGAATTTTTGTTGTGCTTTGCGCATGGTAGGCCTACATGTCGAAAATTGATGCCTCCTGGGATCTATCAATATGAATCAGGCTTTCCGCACCTACCGCATAGCTCAATTGTCAACTTTTGACAGTATATGTTTTCAGAACTATTTACTTGACTAGATTTAAGGTCAGCTGGTTCTACTTCAAATAGTTTTAGGTGGCTTTTAAAATAAGTACTGCTAATCGCACTTAAGTAGACTTTTGCATCGCTACTTGTACTTGAGTAGCTTTATTGACTACTTGGACCACCTCTGGTTAGCGCACAGGACCCATGCCACAATGCAGCTCGTAAACAATGATTTGGTGCTTCGTACCGCAAGGCGTCATCCCTTCTGACTGACCGAAGATTGTATGAATGGAAATCCAGATTTCTCGTTTTTAATTGAATATTTGCTCTTCAGATACCCCATCCGACTCCGAAGTTTGGGTTGATCCAGACAAAGGAAGGTTAGTAGCATTTGCTTCGTCGAGTAGATATACATTATACAGTACATGTCATTATAAGATAGCTCTACCAAATCAATGAACTCTTTTTAAACTAAATTATCTCGTGAAGGCAGTTCCAATTGATAATAAGTTATGTTGCTCCATCATAAGATCAATCACTACACGCTTTTGACATCCTACCCACTGCTTCAGTGCTTAATTGTACCTATAAAATCAGTAATTTGCTTGTAACTTTTTTCTGTTCAGTTTTAAGAGTAAGTTCTATGGATGTGGGAGAGAAACATGTTGCTTCTGCATCTTTTAAGCCCAAAACTGACTTTCTAGTGTAGTGTAGGATTGAAATATGTCGTGTCATGACTAGAGCCCCCCCCGATTATCAGTTTGCCGATAATAGCCACTCGATCTGACACTTTGCGAGAAATATCGGTATTGGTCGTTAGAGGTCAAAAAAGTATTGGCAATATACGTTTACTTCCATATTGTTCAGATTCATGCTATTTCACATTTTTCAAGCCATAGCCTTACAATGGTTATAAAGCTGAAGGTTTTGAAGTGTGATGGATAACAGGCACTATATTCTTTGTGGTCGCATAAAAGGTATATATTTGAACTTTGACATGTTGAATTATATTATGACGTCATAATGGTTTGATTACATGACTTGCCATGAAGCATATTACACGACTCGGAATCGAATCACTCAGGTACTCGATTTTGCCCAGCCCTAATCGGCGTAAAAATCTGATATCGGTCGGACTCAAGTCTTGTCTTATGACGTCAATAACACCTGTACTCATTGTACTAAATTGTTTTCAAGCTGTGCCATATTCGATTTTTCCATTCAAATTGAATTTAAAAATAAGTCTAATGTTTGGACAAGCTGTACGCTTCTTACCGGTTCAGTTTTGAACTGCTTACAATAAACAAGACTTATGTCTTTCTCACTGCAGATCAACGAACCCGCCAGATCTGGATAACTTGTACGACCAGGTCGTGGGTGATCTTTTCGGGGGTATGGGCATTGCACACTGCACAGCCATCTTCGCTGCCCGCAGAGTCAATACCGCGGCCTGCAGAGACAATTCCGTTGCCTGCAGAGCAGGGTTGTAATGACTCGACTCGAGTCACTATATTTTTGTGACTCGACTTGACTCGAGTCATTTTCTTGAAATGGAAAAATGACTCGACTCGAGTCAATATTTGGATTGACTCGACTTGCACTCGAGTCATTACGCATGACTCAAGCCAAGTCATTGACTCGGCTTATTTTATATGACTTGAAGATGAAGAAATTAGCGAATCGTAATGGCTAGTTCAACGCATCTGTCGAATTCGGCCGACATCGCTATTTGTCGCCACTGCTTTCGTTGCACTCGACTAATATCAGATATGCCGCCGTAAAAACAGCAGACGATGGTACATATAGTAGCAACGCATTGTACAAAATCATCCTGTGATGAAGAGGTAATAGATCCTCCGCAATCAAAGTACTCAAGACATTTCAATTATACAAGCAAACAATCCCAGCAAAGTTCAATTAAAGCCGATGAAATGACTCTAATTGAATGATGATCAAGTACTTGTAAGAGACTGATAAGCTCATGTGTAGATTTGAAGGCGATGATTCTTTGCATTTTTGGGCGACTATAAAGAATGAGTATCTAATGCTCTTCAATGTGGTTCAAAAATGCTTTTCAGCTCCTGTATCTAGTGCACCAGTGGAAAGTGTATTCAGTAGATATGGATTTATTCTAAGGCCATGCCGCTATAACATATATGAGGATATCCTTTCCACTTTAGTATTTTTGAAGTGTAAAACTCATTGATTTGATCTGCTGTCTATGAAAACACACAATACCCACCGCCATTTGGCGTTTTGTTAGGTATGTGCATTGTGCACGTGAGTAATAATGAATGGCTAATGTTGTGTGATGTTTGAACAATAGGGCTGTTTAAAAATAACTTCTTTTTTATTTTACTGGGTGGCTACTTGATAAAATTGTTATTTTGCATAAAAAGAACACTGAATCTGGCTTATATTTAAAAAGTTGAATCAATGATATGAGAGGAGAAAATTTTATATTTGAAAATAAATGGAGTGTTTTTAGTGAGAAATTCTTGCATATGATATAATTACATAGGCTATAGCAAGCCAACGATTTTTTCCTATCCAAAATATTCCACTCTAATAAATTCTCTTTTGCTAGTTGGAATTGAGCCCGATTTGCTATGATTCATATTTTACACAATATAACAATTTCATGAGGTAGCCGGTAAAATTCGAAAATCTCTATTTGTATTTAATCCAAAATTTTTTCTGATAGTAGTGACGCTCCGGCGGCTATTTTGGGAGCTGAGCAGGAAAGCTGACCTTTTTTTAGTCATCCACCTGATAATGTGAAAGAAAAACTGTACTTCCATATAAACATGCATCTGTTGATTATCTATCAGCTGGTATCTAGACGTGAATTCGTTGGTTGTATATCAGCTATAAGATTATTCAGGATTGAAAACATAAGTTGAACATGACTTCAATGCTGTGACTTGGACTCGGACTCGAGTCATAACACTATGACTCGGACTTGACCCTTTAAACGGTGACTTGGACTCGGACTCAACTCGGTGATGAATTGAAAATGACTCGACTTGACTCGAGTCAATACCACAGAAGTAAGATTGACTCGTGACTCGGAACCTTGTGACTTGGTTACAACCCTGCTGCAGAGCCTATTACCCGGCCTGCAGAGACAATTTCGCTGCCTGTAGAGCATATTACGCGGCCAGTAGAGACAATTTCGCTGCCTGCAGAGCCTATTACGTGGCCTGCAGAGACAATTTCGCTGCCTGCAGAGCCTATTACGCGGCCTGCAGAGACAATTTCGCTGCCTGCAGAGCCTATTACGCGGCTTGCAGAGCATATTACGCGGCCTGCAGAGCATATTACGCGGCCTGCAGAGCATATTACGCTGCCTGCAAAGACAATTTCGCTGCCTGCAGAGTATATTACGCGGCCTACAGAGCATATTACGCGGCCTGCAGAGCATATTACGCGACTTGCAGAGACAATTTCGCTGCCTGCAGAG
>ATSW01067094.1:0-16843 GCA_000444245.1 Botryllus schlosseri | reverse complement strand
CAAAAAAGTCAAAAAAGAGGACAAATCCTCTTAAAAGAGGACGTATGGTAAGCCCACACCAAGGCTGGCCAACCCGTGGCCCGCGAGAAGGTTTTGAGTGGCCCGCGAGGTAATTTCCGATATTTCTAATATCATCAAAAATGGATTGCACAGATTTTGAGCTTGCAAGGCCAACCAAAAATTTGATTAGTCTGGCCGCAATACTTGAAAATATCAGTTCCGACGCATTGACAGATCCATCAGCCATTCACATATTGGTACATCTTTGCACACTACAATAATGCAGGATAATTTGCGATAGATTTATCGAAGGTAAAATTTTTCTACAAGCTTAGCGCAATATGTTGTCACTCGATTTCTTGTTTTTAATATTGTTGCCCTTTTGTGAAAATGGAAGAACACCTAATGTATCAGATTGAGTCTAACTATATTCGCGATTACGAGACAAAGTGTCGTTCAACATATGCGACCTTGCGTTTGCGATCGCAGTAAGACCGTCCACCGTGAAACCTATGCACGAAATGATTGACGCATGTTGGTCACAGCTGTCGATATCGATATGCCCATACGCCGAATAGCCCAGTCCTCGCAAACTTGGCCCAGCGATATACAGCAGGCCCGCAATATAGTCAAGGGACAATATTATTGACCTATGAACTTGAAAAAATTTTCGCGCTTCGCGCGGATAGTGGCCCGCGCGAAAGTTCGTCAATCGAATGTGGCCCTTTGGCCGAAAAGGTTGGCCAGCCCTGGCCTACACAATATCGCATTTTCCCTGTCCACCATATTTTTTTTAAACGTTTACCAATCGTGCAAAGTGTTTACACCGTATCCTATACAACTTCTCCGTATTGCTCTTCGACTAAACTACGGACTTTATAATATGGGGGATGGCGCCATACCATGCTATTTTCTAAAACGTGCTGTTCGAGAAAACAGAGGATAAGTATCGCATTTCCATATCAATCCTATCATTTTCTTCCCATGATGTAGACGAATGCTTATGCTATCGTAAATTGGATACCTGCTGGCATGCATCAATATGAATCAAGCTCGTCACCTTTCGCATAGCTCAATTTGCACCTTTTTACAATCCATGTGAACGAATTAGGATCGTTTTCACAACTACTAACCTACTTGAGTACTTTTAAAGTCAGTCAGTTCTACTTCTACTTCAAGTAGTTTTAGGGTGCTTATGGAAGAAGTTCTTCTACTCGTACTTGAGTAGATTTTTTCGTCGCTACTTCTACTTCTACTTGAGTAGCTTTCTTGACTACTTTGACCACCTCTGGTTGTATCGTACAGTAAGTCGATACCAAATGGATCCAGAAATACTATATGCAATATACATTGTATATACTGTATAGTGCCAGACTCCCCAACCTTTTGGAAACCAAGAGCTTAGTTACCGATAATTCGACGGGCTAAATGTTACTTTCGCCGTTCACACGCCTATAATTAAATTTCTTCACTTTGACATTCGGAGCATTGAACAGGACAGGCTTCGTGATCATTACCAAGAATAGATAACTCTTCCTGGGACTGACGCCAGCGACTCCAAGTTCAGTTGCGTAGTCGCAGCCGAAGCGCAAATGTATGCGCCGAGGCTCGGGAATATTAACGAGATTTCCGTTCGGACTCCGCAGGAGGTGCAGGCGCGAGTTACGCCTCCGACCGAAAAGAGCGTTCTCGTGTTACTTACGACTGACCCGGGTTCGACTGCTTATCACACGGAAATCTTCTCCACTCGACCTTCAAAGCTCCATTATCCGCCTAAGCGGTGTCAAAAGCCAAGAATTAGGTCGTGCTACAAGTCGGTAAATACGGAATAGAAAATAAAAAGAGTGTCGGCCTGGTGTAAAATGACCAATGTAGTCGAAACACCCTGAATATCAAAAGAACAAACAAACAAACTGACCCATGTTCTAATGCTGTTCACATGTAATCCTTCTCTACTTGGGCCTTCAAAGCTCCCAGTTACACATTTAGCACTGCCACCAAAGGCGACTTGGCTATGCCTTACGGGCGAACTGGTTCCCGCCAGCACTGCGTTAGTGATTCCTGGTCTAGTGTCTAACACACACATTAAGAATAAGTAATGTAATGTATTAAGCCATGCAGCATGGGCTGAAACGGTATTCTGATCGAATGAAGAAGCCATAGTTCGGGTTATCCGGTGTCCGAAACAATCTGATTTGACTGTATTTCGTTTCGCAGAGCGAGCAAAAGAATAAAAAAAGTCTGAATCTTCTAACTTGAATACCGGAATATCACACGATGCGTTATCGGTCGAATCTACTGATTGAATTTGTAACAATGTCAAATAAAGAGACATATATAGTTTCATCAATGAACAGACCTGGTGAAAAAGGATTCAGTTGCCCGAGAAGCTCCCCTACATACACACACGTCAGGGATATATATATAGGGTTGAAACAAACTATTTGTTGAAAACAGGTTCTAAACAGTGTTTTAAACAAAGTCCTACAAAAAAAATTTTTTTTTTCAAAGTTGTTATGCAATGATCGTGTAAATCAGTGGTTCTCAACCTTTCTTAGACACGCCCCCCTTTTTGATAGTGAAAAATTTCGCGCCCCCCTTATCGACATATCACAAAATCCAACTGGGATGCTAGCAACCCCAACAGATTGTTTGGTGGTATGGTCGGTTATAAATGTTGATGAGAGAATAAAACAATATGAAAGTAGGTCTATATAGAGAGAAACACGCGTGCATTGGGGGTAAATCGCGCGAAGCGCGAAATTTTTTTTCAGGTGACCGCTTCTTCGCGCCCCCTTCAGATGTTTCGCACCCCACAGGTTGAGAACCCCTGGTGTAAATACTTTCCGAAAAATATGTTGTATGAGCCTACGGACGATTACCACCCGATATAACCGACGTACACCAAATAGGATGGTTGGAAACCTTAAGATAGTCGTTCAACAGCTATAATACATAGATATTTCGTCATAGGAGCTACATTTCCCTATATTTCCAATCGTCAATGTCAATCCACTATGGCGTCACAATTGAATGGAGTTATCAAAATATCTGACATACAATACAGACTCTTTTTTCTGACCATACTAGTTTCGAAAAAAAGAAAATTATCACAAAGCGATTCTCAAGTGCTTAGGATCCGATGCAACGCCGATGCCAGAATTGAAGTTGTAAAGGTGAATGGCTACAAATATATGAGCGTCAGAATTGATTTGATTATTTACTGATCGAACTTGATGAACATTACGGCGGTCCACTAATCCACCCCTTACTATATGCTATGTAAAATAATTTCCATTTACCAGCAGGTACAAATACAGAGTGCGTAAATTGCATATTCGGCTCAGAGGAATTTTCACCAATGTTAGGGTGCAGATATCCATGTTGGAGGAATGCATATAGATCAGTGGTCGGGAACCTTTTTCGTCTGAAGAGTCATGTTAGCCCTATACTTCCATTTTAACTCCAAAATAGCCATACATGTTAATCAATTGTTACGTCACAATTCAAAATTCGTGACGTTACGGTAGTACAAATTCCAACTCGCTACATGGGATTAATCGTGGGCGCCATATTCTCTCTGTAAAAACTGGTAGGCTACTAATCATCCTGCGGTAGCGCAATATAATAATAATATTCGTTGGGTTATAATTTTAATCTGAACAAGTCACACGCAATGTACAAAGCGATAAGACACAATGCGATGTAATGAACAAATAGGAGGATATCGAACGACACGCAATTGCGATCCTTTTAGACCAGGGGTCACCAACACGCGGCCCGCGAGGTCATATTTTGCGGCCCGCGACTTGATTTGAGATTTCGGAAGAAAGCTAAGAAAACATTTTGAAATGCTCAAATTGACATGCATTGGTCCAAACATTACCGAGACCGAAACGCCTAGAAAACGCTTAGGGCAGTAGTTCTGAAACAGAGGGGCGTGAAATTATCTGAAGGGGGCGCGAAGCTGCGGTTAACTGAAAAAGTTTTTCGCGCTTCGCGCGATTTCCGTTCAGTTCAAAGTTACAGTTATTGCGCTGTGTATAATCCGGAATTCATATTGTAGAATTCTGTCATCAACATTCGTAACCTTCCATGCCATCAAACCATCCGTTGAGATTGCTAGCATTATGGATGCATTTTGTGATATGACCATAACGGGGGGCGCGGAATTTTTCAGTATCATAAAGGGGGCATGTCTAAAAAGGATTGAGAACCACTGGCTCAGGGCTTCCCACAAAATCATGGTTTACGTAGAGATGGTCTTTCAGCTAGTATCGTATCTCGCTAGCCCCCCTCCAAAGCGTTTCCAGGTAACGTGCACAGCTCAGAGTTCAAAATAAAATGAAATTGATTTCAGTGATCCTTTGTTGTAATTTCATTGCTGAAAATATTACTTCTTTTGTGGTCACTATACCCATCGCCTAAGTTGAGTAGCACAGCGTGGTACTGACGTGGAGTTTTAAGACGTGGTTGCGGCCCGCGGCCGCGACAGAATTCGAAAAGTGGCCCGCGACCCGTTTTGAGTTGGCGAACCCTGTTTTAGACTGACATCCAGCTCGGCCTAGAGTGCCCAATGTAACAGTTCTTTTCGATGTTGATCTTTTTGAAGCAACGGCCCTTTTTAGTTCTTTCCATTCCTTGAGAGAGCTTTCTTACGTCGGGTCTTTTTCTGTTTTGTTTTTTTATCGCCATAAGAACGGCGACGGTGGTGAGATAGGAGCCCACATGAGCCGTCGACGGGAATCGAACCTAGGCCGCCCGATTTGTGGGCGCTTATCGTCACCACTACGCTATCTCCCCGTCAAATTCATCGAAAATAGCCCGAAATTTTTAATAATTGATATTAATCTGATATAACTGTAGCACTGATTCCGAAAATGTAAATATTGATCGACTTTACAATTCGGCGGTAACATAAACGTTGCACTACACGCCTACATTTAACGGCAGAACTAGAAAGCTAATACTTATCAATGACGAACGTTGATAGCAAAGCGTTGTTTGAAATTTCAATTTGTAATCGGAAGGCCTCTTCCAAGGCAGTTTATTTCTCGGCGTCGATCAGGAAGACAATGTGTATTTAAAAATTAGATCGTCATGTAGGCGTCCCACGTCATGCTATTCTATTTGATCAACCGACGTGTGGTACAATCCAAGATTACGCAGCGTGCGATGCCGGGTACATCGAATTCGAGAGAAATATTGGTCGCTGGCCCTCCAACAACTCAAATTTGAGGATTTTTCAAAGGGGCCCAATTCCTTAACCCTGGATACGACACTACATCTTGACCTCTCAAGTACATGTTTATGCTGCCACGAGTATAATTATTCTTGCCGTTACGAAAATTTGCTTACAAGTTGCTGCAATATCCATAAAAGTTAGTACAAATTTAAAAATATGTCAAAGAGCCACATCTTATACCCAAAAGAGCCATATATGGCTCGCGAACCATAGGTTCCCGACCACTGATATAGATGAATCTTACTAGTAATTTATGGGAAGATAGGTCATACAATCATTAGAAGTCGCGAAGCAGTTTCGTCACTGCGAGGAGACTTCTCTGACTAAAAAAGTCAATACGGCAACATACGGTAAATAAGAATCGATTCCCTATCGCTGCATTAATTCAAATCCAGGCGGATTTCCAGCGCAGCTGTTAATCGCTAATGTGCATTGTCTGGAGAAAGCAGTGCGGTATGTACTCACTCTCCGATGTATGTATTCAACATCCCGTAATTGCATACCGCTGTGAAACATGAGTAGGGCATTGTGATGTGCGGCGTTTCATTTAAGACTGTGTTTTGTCACAGGATATGCTCTTACGAGTATCTATATTCTTCGCTGTGTGATTTTTACAGTGTCGTTCAGTGTATGCATGATAAATTGATTTCAATACAGAATACCTTCCGGAATTGTAAAGTTGAGATATATAAATTAATTCTGTAACGGATCTGATATGAATCGTGAATAATGTATCATGATAAACGAAATTGTGGCGTTTTCCATTCACAAGATTTTATTTAAAAGCGTATGGGACGATTCCCATTAGGGTGTACGGTATCATACATGCGTGATTGCGAATGTCTCATTCAGGAATCGTATAAAGATTCGTCTCTATGGTAAAATGCAACATATACTAAACCAGCGGTTCTTAACCTCTAATAAATAACCTGTCACATGATAGCATAATATAGTTGATACTCAATCCGCTCCCTATAGTCGCATCAGCTCAAATGTCACGAGATTTCCACAAAAGAATGCAAGCAATTTAATTGAGTTGATCAGTTATGTATATACCGAATGCGAATTTAAGAATATCTCTTTATACATGAAGCGGAAAGACCTCATTTGACCTTCTGAATCCCTATTCCCGTTACGCAACCGAAGCGAGGGCTTGTCAATTACATCTGGTATTTTAATTCATCTCTCAGTTATGGATAAACTGATGAATTCATTTGCTCTGTCAGAACAATATTTGCAAACGATTTCAGAAGACCAAAGAGGCTTTGCGAAATTCAAGCGTCTCTGGAAGACACATCTCACTTTTCCGCCGCCTATGTAAATATCTTAGGAAGCAAATACTCAAATGATTTCATTAATGTAGGCTACTTCACTATTGAAGTCAATGTTAATTCACTATTGAACACTATAAATTTGTCACGCTTATATTTATGGCTTGCCTACGTCATGATGCCATAGGCTGATTCTTCCGCGAATAGTATACACCAGTGCTTTTCAACCTTTTTGAGCTCTATTCGCACTTTTTTTGAAAAATAAATTTCATTCGCACCAACTAATCGAAAATTGTTGAACAAAAAGAAAATGAAGATACTTATCAACATTTTGTTCAGATGTGCAACAAATTGACGACGATATGTAACTAAGCTATCAAGTGTCTCATTAAAGGCAACTTTTTTCGCTCGTTTTGATTTCAACTATTTCACTAAACCCTCCTCGGCTAAACAAGTTGTTGGGTTTTCTACAACAACTATAGTGCTTGGATGGCCAGGTATTAAAATATATTCTGCACTCCTATCCAAAATACAGCGTATTTTTCGCGAGTGAAAAATGCTTGCGGGCAGAAATCGTTTTTGAGAGCGCTGACAAAAAGGTCCCGGAGGCTCCAGTTTATCGAAAGGGTCAAAAACCCACATGTTTGTGATGAGGCCTTTTGTCTTGGTACATAAGGTGTAAAACGATCAAGGAGAGTAGGCACATTAGAGCTCGCTACCTTATGATACGTTTCTCCAACTTCTGTCTCGCGAGTAGGCTATATGAGAAGAGCAACTAAACTCACGATACAGTGTGTTCTGCTCTTTAGCTCAATCTAACTTGAAAATTCATTACAGTTTAATAACGGTTAAGCGGCTTTTAGACTACCACCAAAATCCGATTTTTTGTGATATCTCGCGACCCGAGCCTCACCCATGAAAAGGAATTCATTTAATATTACAGTTGCATGCTACGATTTTACGGGTATGTATGACATACAGAACGCGCACACCACAATTCTACCCAACAAAGCTCTACAAAACATGTCTGACGCACGCGATTTCAAATTAGGGCAAATTAAATTCCTATGCGTGTCGCAGTTGTATTACTGTCTGCTCTACTCAGATTGCCCGAATGGGACTATTCTGTGCCGACAACGGAGCAGATCCAAATCGAAAGGTTTGACAATCAAGCATCGGTCACTTTTAGACGAACGTTTTGTCGCCGCTTATGTTTTCGGCACCGCATTTTATCAGCGGTTTGTTGGCCAAAACTTTACGTCTTCATGTTCTCCGACGCAGAAGGGGTTGGCCTCGAAACGAATGAGTCTCCTACATTAGTTCATCCCAACGGTCTTCGACCGTGTTTTCCAGAAGAAACAAACATGCGGACAAATCTTATCACGAATCATCATAATAATGCCATAATTTTCTGCGTGTCTCGCTTATTGGCAACAGTACCCAACACAGTGACCTTGGATATGTAAAAACTATCGCAGGATTTTTTGCAATAATATTAATATTAGATACATATATTAACAGATAACTCTGACAACGTGTCGACCCAAAATTATGCCCTTTTCGGTCTATACTTTAATAACCCTTGAAGGGGTGAAGATTTGCGTTGCAGTAACTTGCAAGTGCGAGTCTGTAATGATGATATTTACTACTATACTCGTGCCTCGCGCTAATCGAACAGTTATTACGAAAATATGACGATTTGTTTAGGGAAAGAAAGCAGAAAGTAAATTTGGCGTAATTTTTTCAGCCTGTGGCAGGCTCAGGCGGGCTGATACACTGACATTAAATTTCCTATTAGGTTTATTTGGATAATTCCACGTCAGAAAAATTAACAATTATTCACGATTTTCATTCGCACTTGATCCGGATTTTCATTCGCACTATTCGCACCACCTTCGTCATTCGCACTGCAATTTTTTTCATTCGCACGAGTGCGAACCGTCACACAGGTTGAAAAGCACTGGTACACACCAACTACAAACAACAATCGCATTTTCTGACCACTATATCTAGATAATCTGGTGCACGTCTAACTAAACTATACGCAAAATTCACCCCTCGTGATCAGTAAATTTGTCTGTGATTAATACGGGTTCAAAAATAATTATTAAATATTTAGTCCTTCCTACTACAGCCTACACTCGCACAGTATTAAACCTAAAAAATTGTAACATCTTTCTTCAAGAAACCAACATTCACAGGCCAATACCTACGCTGGAATTAATTTAGTACTGGATGCAGAAAAATCAACCTCATTGGCATTCACGTGCATGGAGCGTTGATGATCTGTTCGGGCAACAAACAGAGTTTAGAGCTTTACAACATTCGCAAAATCATACTTGAATGTGTCATCGACCACTGCACCAAGAGAAAATTAATGCAATTAAACTTAGCCAACCAAACAAACAACTAAAGGCGTCTATATCTATCTACCATGGATCAGTATTGGGATCACTACCTTCGAGTCAAGAGTCATATCGAGTCATTGCACATTTTGACTCAAGTCAAGTCAATCGATTTTCGAAAGTGACTCGAGTCAAGTCAAATCACTCGCTGTTTGGAGGTGACTCGAACAAGTCAAGTCAAGTCAAGTCAAGTCAAGCCAAGTCAAGTCAAGTCAAATCAAGTCAAGTCAAGTCAAGTCAAGTCAAGTCAAGTCAAGTCACGAGTCAAGGCACAATTCAAGTCTAATTGAATTTTCGAAGTATGAGTGATGATTCGAAGTCATTAAATATTGCTAGTTGTGTGAAGACAGATTTATTGGCTATTTATATTGTGTAAAACAGCGAATATAAAGTTCAATATACACGCAAAGTGTGTTGTAAAGCTCAAGCGCACCCAGAAATCCTAATAAATTACCCGAGTAAATGTATATAGCTGCATGCTACAGTTTGGTATTATCAGTCAAACTAGAGGATCGAATAAGAAGCCTCGAGAAGTTGATACAAATTGATGTGGTACACCACACCACCCATCTACACATCCATGAGAATACAAAACGCACTAATTGGCTATATTCGTTCGATTCAAACTATACAAGAGGGTTGGTAAAGAGCAGCACTGCGCAATGTAAGCACCAAGCGCTCTAAGAAACAGTGCTACGTTGGTATTGGATTATTCTACTATACTTACGACAACGTAACAACGTAAGCCAGTGGTTCCCAACCTGTGGTACGCGAGTAGATTCTGTTTTTTTTCGACCGAAGGGAGTTAGTTCAGGTGGGATTGATTTTGAATTTTTTGAAGTTGATTGACTAATGGTAAAAAGACAATTCCATGCATCCCATCAACCCTGGTTGATAATGCTTATAGTTTAATAAAATTTGTTATTAGTTGTGGCGATTTGTTTGACTTGTCAAAATATGTCAACATTTTGTAGACACAGCCAAAATATTTTTGACTCCTCCATTTCGTTTGTATCGTAGATTTTGCACTGTCGGTGAACGTATCATTTGATATTTTACAGCTTGTAGCCTACCGTTATAGACGGCCCATTGTCTGCACATGGTGAATCATAAACGGCCAAACGAAACAAATAGGTTGACAATTGACATGGTGTTATGGTCAACGTACTGCAATATCCTAACTGAAGCACGACTGCTTGGACTGCTTGGGCATTGCCTGGTTCTTATGTCAAGAAGCGCATGATGAAAAATTGTGATGTGGACCAGTGGTTCTCAACCTTTTTCACCTCGCGGACAGGCAAAATTTTTAAAATATTTTGGCGGACTGGTGAACCATCAAAAATTGAAATCAACCCAAAATGTCAAGTATGGCACCGTGTTTTGCACTATCGTGCTAGAGAGTGACGTTTTGAACGTTTTGTTCGAAATTTTAATACGTTCACGATGATATTCATGTGAGGTTACGGTAGTTAGTCTGCTGAGTCGAGGTAAATTTCTTTTGCCCAGATAAACGTGCTAGCGCCGAGAGTCGATTACAGTCTTTCGCGCCGTGGATTAACCGACTATATACGGCACTACGCCAAGTCGAATAATATTATTCTCTTCGACAATATCTAGAGAAGATGCGTTTCGGAGTCGGACCAAGCACCTTGTAGTGCTACCTTGATCATTTCCCACTACCACCAGACGCACGATGAATTAAATACGCTGCACGAAAATACCTGTCAACTGCGATACGGGATCATCCACAAAATGAATGAATCGAAAACGAATGATCGTGAAAACTGCGCGGTTCACCAAGTCAGCTCGTACTTGCCGCTAGCGGTTGCCCTACATATGAGCATGCGACACAATGGAAAACGACAGTTCAGCATGAGACACTTCAGCATGTGACTTTATAACCCGTAAACTTACCCTAACCCGAAACATAGCCCTGAAATTAGTCCTTATATAGATATTCTAACCCCAAGCCTAACACAATCATAAATCCATCAAAAACCCACCCCCAACCCGTAATCTATCCCCCATGCTCATGTGTCGTATGCCCAATTGTTGCATGACGAAGTGTTGCATGCTGCAATGTCATATGCTCATATGTCCACGGACCGTCGCTAGCACGTCGTCACCGGTCACGGCTTAATCTTCAAGTTAAATCAGGGGTGGGTGATTATTTTTGTAGGCGTGCGAAATGAGAAGCAAAAATAGGTTTGCGGGCCGGGAAAAAAGTTCAAACTATATTCCGTGGCGCATTTTCATTTATTAATAGAAAATGTGAATCGCATTGTTAACACAAGCTGGTTTAGCCAAGTGGATGTGTCATATTTAGGCTATGAAAAAGTGAGAGTTAGTTTACAAAAAGTAGTATTGATTCATTCAGTGACAACATTCAAAGCAATGCGAAACACGAAACATTCTTAACTCACTTAAATCACATTTTCCCATGCCCTTTTTTCTATGGAGACGGCAAATTGTATCTGGGATATTACAAAGCCTTTCTTGGTCCCCAGCTGTGTGTAGCGTGGCATTTATGTTTGTTGATTTGAGAGTTTCGCTGGCATATGCCCTTAAATCGGCGCTCTCTCGGCCTCAGCCAGCCGACGAGTGTTTGTAGTTCACTGTGTTTTTCTCATAATGTCGATACAAAGTATATCTCCAAACACAGCGACCTGCTCACCACAAAGTAAACGACATGTTTTCCCCTCACTCATGCAAAAATTATTTAGTGCTCAAAATCTTCTTTAAATGTCTGCCTTCAGCCTCCACCTCTCTTATTTACCATGCATGTTCTGTTCATGTTCATCGATTTTGGTTGAACGATGCTCACGTGCACTGATTGACTTGTTTTACTGATTATGGATTGGAAACGCATGACATGACAATTTAAATCACAGACCGGGTAATTCGTACTGTAACAATGGCAACAAAAAGTTTTGAACTATCTGGAAACCGTTACTTTTGACTTCAATGATTACGCCAATACTTTGCTATCTGCAGTCTTTTGAATCCATATTATACGACCTACACGAAGGCTGCGAAATCACTGTGCACACTGTATACACAGATGAACAAGCAGGCTTAAAAGTAAACGCATTTCCGGTTCAGTTTATGCAGCCTTTGGTTTTAGTTCAAGGATTGGTATTCAAAAGTCAGTTTTACGATCTAAATTCCCGGCTACCTGTTGCGGGCGAGTCAGAATCGGGTCCCAGACCGCAATTGTCCCGCGGGCCACATTTTGCCCAGGTTTGAGTTCAATCGAACATGCTTCCAGGCCTAATGTTACCTCACGAAGTTCTGAATATGTTTAAATTTGATGTTTTATTTATTTCATCAATTGAAAAGCCTTCAACATTTTGCAAGTTGAAATTAAATTCTAAAATTTTGAAATACCTGGCGGACCGGCAGAAAAGTCGTCGCGGACCGGCACCTGTCCGCGAACCGGCGGTTGAGAAGCACTGGTGTAGACAACATTGTCATAATGAAGCAGCACGGTGTGTCACCAGCAGTGTACGCACAACGTCAGTGTTGTCAACCAGCAACTGCTGCTGTTGAACGTTCTTTCTCCATTCTTGGCAAGCTACTTAGTAAGGACAGACACTTTCTACCCCCGAATGTAGAAAAGTATCTTTCGTTGTACTACAACATGTTTTAATTACCTCTACCATAATACGTGGCGTGACTACTGGAATTCTTCATATGGCCGGGTATCGTTAAAATTAAGTTTTATCATGTAAATATTTGTCAGTCAGGTGAATTCAAGGCCTTCCGAAGAATATGCACAGTGCTCAAGAACGTTATCTTTAAGATCATGTCGAATCGAACGTTTTACTGAATCTGTTGTATATGTCTCATGAGTTTTTTGCTTAGGACCCCTGTAGCGCCAATGACTATCGGTACAATCTTTATTTTTCCACCGCCACATTTTTTCACATTCGATTTGAGGTCTGCGTATTTTACTTGTTTTTCTGATTCCTTTTGCAGTATGTTTTGATCAGATGGGACGGCCAGTTCATTGAATGAGCATTCTCTTCTCTTTTTTTTAGTTTGATTATCATATCCGGTGGTTGCCCCTGATTTCGCGGTCAATTATAACTGGTACACCCCACAAAATGTTTACTAGGTCGCTTTCTGTCACTGGTGCTGGACTGTAATCATACCAATTTTTTGACGAAGTGGTGATGTTAAAGTGTTTGCATAATTCAAGATGGATGTAGTAACCAGTCCTGTTGTGTCTTAAATTACGGGTTACGGGTATGTTATGGTTGGGTAAGGGTTAGGGTTAGGTTAGGATATATATAAGGGGTAATTTCACGGCTATGTATCGGGTTAGGGTATAAGTTTTTGGGTTATACAGTCACATGCTGAAGTGACGCATGCTGATGTGTTCGATGCTGAACTGTCGTTTTCCATTGTGTCGCATGCTCATATGTCGGGCAACCGTTTACTTTCACTTGCGGCTGTGATGAGGCTCATTGCCGTCTCCTCGGTCTTCAACTCCGGCAGACAAATGATCAGTTCATTGTGACGATAACCACACTCGCTGCATTTTTTTTCGTCCCTGATGCTGTCGAGGCGAAAACGGTACGATAAGACAACGAAAGCATAGCTAGTTGTATTCCACAAATTGACGCCGCTCTTGTTTGTTGAGGCCAATGAATTTATGGTATGCAATGACCATGTGATCAGCATTGCAGTAACGACAAGTGGTGCCTTCCTTTGCGACTTGCTTCGTGTATTCCTTCTCCCATGTTTCGAGAGTGACAAGGCTTAGTGCAGATAGTAGCCGGTAATTCGAACGTTCTTTCCGCTTATCCTTGTTATTATCATTTTACTATACTTTCCTTCGCCTTTGATTGCGGTCCTGGAAGTCATCGCGTCCAGTTCTTGATGACAAAACTTGAACAGGTCATCGGAAGTTGGAGTTTTATCATCCTCCGTTATTCCATGTATATGACGATCCTAATTCATTCGTACACAAGTACGCAAATGACTTTTGATCATGGGAACCACAACCATATCACTCGTGGCGTCGTGGGTTTCCAGCACAGCTACTCGATTATACATCTCGTCAATGAAATTGATAAACAGTGACGCCTTGTTCCCTGGTGTTGACGCAGTCGTGATAGTTTGCACTATCTGTCGAACGACAATATGCTCTCGTCTAAATTTCTTCTGGACCGTCATATTCGGTTTCCAATCCATCTTCACCAGCTAAGACAGCAGCAGCAGGACCAGGACCAGTCAATGCTTGAATAAGATATCTCATATTGTATAATTGCCTCACATTGCGATTCTTCTGCACAAGGGAACAAAACTCTTTCCACCACTTTCGAAAGTGCAGAACATTGCCGCCGAAAGATGGGATCAGGGTTGTAATGATTCGGGTCGCGATTTTTTGGTGACTCGACATGACTCGATTAATTTTCTTAAAAATCAGAAAATGACTCGACTCGAACTAATTTGTGTATTGACTCGACTTGTACTAGAGTCAATGCGCATGACTCGGACCAAGTCATATGATTCAAGATTGGGTCTACCAAGTCAAACATTTCATTGTAATTTCGAAGAATAGTAAAGTTATCACACTATTATTATTTCTAATTGAAAAAGCTACGAAAACTGTTAAAAGTGAGCAAAATTAGTATATTATGAATGCGAAGCATTTGATATCACTGAGCAGAGTTGTAACAAGTGGGTTTGACATATAAACTTATATATTCATTTGATTCCAATCATACAAGAGGGTTGGTCATTGGTTAAGGTGAGCAGTCTAAAAAACAGAGATACATTCCTACCTATCAGATTACTATATCACTAGTTTACGACAACAGATACTGTAAGCTCTGATCACTTCATTTGTGGTCAGTGGTCGTTCATGGTGAATGCAATTGGGATATAACAATGGAGGTTCTATAAAACAGTAAATTCATTCATTGATTCATGATTGCTCTCACGGTTCACACAAACGCATCGCAAACAATTCGAACACACCAAATACTTTGTTATTTAAAATTGACCCGAGTCACGAGTCAATCCACATTTCTGAGTCAAGTCAACGGTCAAGTCATACGGAAAAGTTGACTTGAGTCATCGCAATACTGTTATACGCTAGGCCTATAAATTATTGATATTGAAATCATGCCAAATATTGGGACATGAAATTCTAGAGTTAACCCTTCGTGCAAGGTGTGACTTCGGATGCGCTCGGAGTTGCCGGTCTTGGAGAACCGAACTATCAGTATTTCTTTCTTACACGGAAGTTTTTTCGTGCCGGACAACCAACTGAAAATTTGCTTGGCTGTCTATTCGCATAATTGCATATGGCAGCAATTTGGTTGGGTACCGGTAGAGAGAAACAGTGAGAAACGGGTGCTGCACAAGACAGATGAAGGTCTAATATAGGCCTACTACTTGCGATATCACCGTACCTTATTCTGACACCTCCAAATCATCGGGTATTCATGTCTTCGAAGATATAACCGATCCTTTACGTGAGAAGTTTACTTCCGCGTACCGCTGTAGATAACTATAGTAGCGCGCTGAGCTGAACTCTGCTAAAGTTGGGGAAAATACTCAGCAGACCATATCGAGGAAGTTTGATGAGACGGGGGCCGATCATTGCATGTATCAGCTAAGATCCGTAGTCATCCGCTGCGAAGATATCAACAAATATATTTGCTTTCGAAGTTGTGATATTTCATTGACGCTGTATCATTACACGGAACTCATGGACACATGGAGTTATGAATATATCGACATTTCTCGTGAGGCAGTAGCTATATTCGTCCGTCAGTCAGGCGGGTGACGTGTTGGGCTACGTGATAACTGCCTGGACTAATTGGCGCTTCCGCGATATACGCCCGAGATCGAAACAGTGTTTCACGTAACATCAGCAAGTGCTTCCCATGAGCACGATGCAATTTTATAAACGTCTAAATAAATTATTAATTTTTTTTCCTTTGAAGTCACAGATATTAGGGTTGGAGGTGGGTTAGGGTCAAAGTTGGGGTTATGGTATCCCAAGATTAGGGTTGGGTAGGGGTATTAAGGTTGGATGTGGGTTAGGGTCAAATTTGAGGTTAGGGTATCCCAAGATTAAGGTTGGGAAAGGGGGATTTTGGGATTGGGGGAGGGGTATAAGAGTTGGATGTTGGTTAGGGTTAGGGTCAAAGATCAGGTTGGGGTATCCAAACATTAGGGTTGGGGAAGGGGGTATATTAGGGTTGGGGGAGGGGGTCTTACAGTTGGATGTGGGTTAGGGTTAGGGTCAAAGTTGAGGTTAGGGTTTCCCAATATTACGGTTGGGGGATGGGGTTGGATGCGGGTTAGGGATACCCTAACCCAGTGGTTCCCAACCTGTGGTACGCGTACCCTTAGTGGTACGCGAAGGTCTTCTAGGTGGTACGCGAGTATATTCTGTCTTTTTCGATCGAAGGGAGTTATTAGTTCAGGTGAGGTAGATTTTGAGTTATTTGAAGCCGTCGTCTCACGCTATTTCTCAGCTGCTAATTGTCCCTTATACGTGGGAATGCTAGCAAGGATTTTCATCACTAATGAATATCAAGTCGAAGAAACGAAACCGACTTGTTGCGCCCATACATGACTTTCGATGCGCTGTAAGCAAGCGTATGCCACGCATCGACAAGCTAGTGGTAAATAAACAAATGCAGCCATCGCATTAAATAAATCGAGTTTTGTTGTGTGTTATTGTTATTTCATTAAGCTGTTTTTCCTTTGACTGGTGGCGAAAAAATACAATTCCATATATCCCATCAACCCTGGCTGGTATTGCCTAGTTCAGGGGTGTGGGTGTCACACTCAAATTGCCTCGCGGGCCGGATCGAAGTCATGAAATTGCTTGCGGGCCGTACCAGTCATCGGAATCCAAAATTTTGCCTCGTGCCATTGCTTTTCGCTGGAATACT
>ATSW01067053.1:0-10194 GCA_000444245.1 Botryllus schlosseri | reverse complement strand
CAGTTAAATGACTATCATATGAGAACTAAACATATGCAAACATATGATTAACGATTACCTGCGAAATTGTTGCAATGTGGCACAGCTCGAATCATCCACTATGCGTGAAATATTGCCTTTCTAAATATCTTTTCTATTTTTTTCTTCATATTACATCAGTTTTTATAGCATGGGTCTCTAATAACCTAATGTGTATGAATTAGTGAAACGCGACATATATCCAATGTTGTATAATTTAAATGTGGATAAAACAATCAAAGTGTTACTCTTGGGTATGAGTCAGCAACTAATACAGAGATGCATCTTACTAATTTTCTCATTACACACTGTAATCAGTAGATCACAAGCACACAAGCACTCACTACTAATACACATGGTCATAAACGAAATTTAGGAAGTATAGTCACATAGCATATGTCCAGTCTACATGCACTTAGTCAAGTAATCAAGTACTAGGACTTGCTGTCTTCCCTAATCATTTGCTCGATCCAAGTAGCTAAGCTACACTAGAAATATTTTTAATTTTTGTCAAGTGGGAAGGAGCGTTTGGTTATATTGACATCAATTTTACAACCAGAGGTTACATTTGCTCTGTCACAATGTCACGGTAGTATTCAAAAAATTGCATCAATTTGGGGCTGCATCGTGAATATGCATATTGCTTCTTTGTCCTTTTATGTCAAGGGTCTGCAACCTACGGCCCGCGGCCGGATCCGGCCCGCCAAGCAAAATCGTCAGGCCTGCGGCAAAATAGCTAGTCACCACGAGAATACGGCCCGCCGTTTCGTAATGAGTTCCAATGTGCAGTGCACAGTTCTTGGAAAGAATGCGGCATTGCTCCGATATGAAGTATTCTACGTCGTATTAGTCTAGTGTTACGCCATAAAACTGAAGCGAGGCGGTCGACCAGTAGCCTATCTCGTACTAAAAGTAGAAGATGGAAAATGTCTGTAGAGTAGACTAGACCAGTGCTTATCTAGCGGGTGCATTGCGCAACCGAAGGTATACCATACTTTTTTTAAGGGTTTGCTACTCAGATAGGATGCGACAATATAGGTTCCGTCCCTCTGCTCAGTCGTAATGACAAAATCTCAAACTTTCCCTGCTTTCGGAGGATAGTCATCTGTAGTTTCATTCACCAGAAGACATTTTACACCAAGACAACACACCTGATTAGTGTTTAGGACACAATTGTGAAAGCTGATTTTGTCTCACAAACTTAATCACCGACAGTTAGCCTACCTCAGATATTACTATGGAAGCAAAGCATCAATATTGCGATGTCTGGTATATTTGCCATGTTCGCGCATTAAGTCGAGATGCTATGCTTGCACCACCACGAGTGTATGAACTGAGAAATGAAATAGCAACTTTCCTTGAAAATACAAACATCGCCGACTCATAATCTTGTAATCGAAAATGTGTATCTAATCTTGCTTTCGTAGTACATTTAACGTCACATCTAAACAAATTGCATTTGCAACTTCTGGGGGAAATAACAGTACAAAGAAAATTATGCTCACTTTCCTATACTGGAAGAGAGTAAACCTGGTACCAGCACTATATATTTGTAACTGTGATATTCGAAATTTAATTACTGAATTTCCACCCGCTTTTCCGACATTCGTTCTGTACAAAATAAATTCTGACTAGCCTACTCAGTATTCCGTTTAACGTGGACGCCAATACCATTTCCAGAAGATTTCAAATAGTCCCATTTGAAATGCGATAAAGTTGAAGTGAATGACAAATTTCATACAAAGAGCATATCGTTGATTTACTTTGACAAAGAGTACGTTCTTGAAATGGGTCTTCATCCCAAAAATGCAAAAGAAATAGCATCGACTATTGTTTTCAGCAATAGAATCCACGAAGAGCAAAGCTAAGATCACGTATTCCAATTCCACGTATCGCTGCAGGACATTTGAGCGCAAAAAGCAGCACAAAATATTTGGTATATTCTAGAGCCCGACCAATATTGAATTTTTGGGCCGATATCTCTCTATAACAGATATCTCGCACCTCGACCGAGAACCCCAATATATTCTGCGATATTCAAAATAAGTTAGATATACATAAGTACATTTTCAAAGCTTCAGGGCATTTATTTGAACATCTTAACAGCCATTGGTATACTTAAACATGAAATAAACTAGATTGACTACTGTAACGTACTTTTGGTCGTTGCCTAGTCAACGACCGTGCGTTATATTTGGATTGGATATTTGGCTATATAAAGTTTGGCTAGTCGAGAAGCTTGCCAACTCGGTCGCAGCCCTACCTTGCTAGTAATCATTTCCTACCTATCAAGATCTTCCCTTGAGACCCTGTCAATATATACCACTGGTTTACAGATAGGATAGTAATTTAATGGCTAACTAAAGTTCACGCCAATTTAAGGTAGCAGTCGCCACAGGTTAACAACAGTCAACTCCCTCGGCTAATCTTATGTCTAAATACAATAACAATACAATCAGGTAAATCAACAGAACAATGTCAAATAACCCTATTCTCTCTAATTTCTAGCTCAAATAAGTACAAATCACTCAATGAATCACATGAATAAGCAAACGACTGGAAGGAAAATGCCTCTGAAACCACGAGGCCAAAGTCGTCACAATGGGCGCCAGTGAGCGTGATGGCTCACGTACAAAACGGACCATTTCTCGTGTTACAACTACATCTGGACAACCGGTAAGTGTAAGCTATCTGGAATATATCAATATTCTTAGCCTAGCGGTCAAAGATCATAGTTTTCTGACTTCCTACCGCCATGTTGTGACGTCATGAAAATTGTCGATAATTTTTCAATGGCAGATACCGATAATTATTTCACAGGGTGATATCGTCTCGATATTATCGGATAACCGATAATCGGTCAGGTTCCAGTATAATACATCTATAGATATCAGGTTAGAATACCAGGCTTCCTTACACGCATTTGCGATGAATAAGCATAATATGTCATGAGTTACTACTCTCAATCTAGGGACATGGAAGTACGGGATATAGCCCTTGAGCTCCAGCTCACATTGCATAGAGATGGAAGTGTTATGAGATTTGATTACTGGTAGTTTTCTATTTTCTCTGACAGAGCGGCATGCTGTGCACAGCGCATATGTGAACTTAAAATCAACCCTCCATCCTCGGTTTTCTAATATTTTCCATGCATCGAAATTCTAGCTTGGTGGATTGTATCAATTTTGTGTAGTTTTTTACTATTATATCTCCAAATTAGTAGCTGAAAGTTGGATTTGTTGAGGAGATTGGATTGAAGAACTCTGATATATGCTTTAAGAATCGATAAAAATATTTCGACAAACAATGTATTGTGGTTTATGGAAACCCTTGCTCATCATTGCATTCTGCAGGTTCACAACAACGCCATTCCTCCGCCCAGTATCACCAGATGCTGAATCACATATGATACGACATTTTAAAATTTTCAGCATATTCCTCTAATAGGTTTTCTAGACCACTGAAAATATGTTGAGTTGTTCTACTTTCGCCTCTTCGAACAACCAGTTCGATTTGTGTCCGACAAATTGAAATTATACGATATATATATAGTCTGCATCTAAAATCGAAATTATTATTATTTATTTATTAAATATTTAATTTTGACTGTAAGCAAGAAAACGATCGGATTAATTCAATCCGGGCTATCAAAATTTACCAAAATACTATTTTAAATCCTCGCAATTGGAATGGTGTCAGTTAAACTCAAATCAGTCGTTATATTTATTATACAGTCTGTATCTACATAAAAGCCTATCCTTCATATAATGAAAACTGGAAAATTTCTGAGCGGGAGGTTTTTGTCTAACCAGTCTTAACTTATGTTAATTTTGAAATCAGGACAAAAAAGTTCATCGTTTGTGACTACGCATACACAAAATTTTGGATTTTTTTCTAGTCATAATCCTGCTGTACAGTGTGCACTGTGCAGTCATGCACTGGTGGTGCGAAGCACTGATTTTTTTATTGTGATGAATGAATTCGATCGATAGATAGCCTATATCAGTGCTTTTCAACCTGTGTGACGGTTCGCACTAGTGCGAATGAAAATAATTCAGTGCGAATGACGAGCGTGGCGCGAATGGTGCGAATGAAAACTCCTGATGAGTGCGAACGGCAAGCGTGGTGCGAATGCTGCGAATGAAAAATCCCGATAAGTGCGAATGAAAATTGTCCATGTATCTCATTTTCCCACGTGGAATAATTCAAATAAACACGATATTAAGTACAGTGAGCGCGTAAAATAGGGTCGTTTGGAAGCAATTCTAAAAACTTGATGGTAGCTAGGCTTTTCTAGTTCACAAGTGAGGAACGCCCCCGGTGCGTGTATAACCGTATAATGCAAAGTTTGAGATAATATATCCGCGCGAGAGGATTACGTCACTGCATGGAAAAAATAAGGAGTTTAATCGTTATCAGTTGCTCACTTGCTCGGACGGAGACATCCACCGTGTGGGGATATTGTATATGCACCTTGTACGAATGTAGGTAATAGTAGCTAATGCTAGTGTTGAAATTTGGGAAATTTGAATGCAAAATATTGTAATTTGTGCACACATCCATGTTGATTAACAGCAGAATGTAGCGTTTCTTCAACTATAACAATTAGCACATTAGATTTATAACAAGTGTTGTTCACTCGTGTACCTAACCAAGGATTAGAGCAGGGGTCACCAACACGCGGCATGCGGCCCGTGAGGTCCTATTTTGCGGCCAGCAACCTGATTTGAAAAAAAATTCAGAAAAAAGCTTAGTAAATCATGTTGAAACGCTGAAATTGATTTCAGTTGAAACATGATATTGTTGTTTTTCAAAGTGAGCCATTCTATTTGCCCAATATCACTATTACTCACTAGTTGATACGGCTTCGGCATGGTAATATCATTCAAAGGATGAAGGATTTGCTGGTACGAATGGGCATATTGCCTTGACGTGCAATGGCCCACCACTGCCAAGACCGAGACGCCCGTAAAACGACTTCGGGCTTTCCAAAAGACCATGCTTTACGAGGAGATAGTTGTCTAGCAAGTAGGCCTACCGTGTCTAGGTAACCCCAATACTGATTCTTCAATCCATTGGTGGCCAATCTGCAGCAGTAGAAGGAAAATTATGCGGCTGTCGACACTTTTAATAACAACCCCAAGTTTTCGCAGATACCCCCTGCATCAGCTGTATCTGTGAATCTGATCACATTGGCCGAGAAAGGATAAATATGTTATAGTAATATGGGAAACTATACTAATATTTATTGACGAAATTCACTCATGAACATGAACAATTTTTCGCGCTTCGCGAGACTACGGATTGGTTTTATGTGGCTCTTTACAACATAACTACTAACGATTTGGTGCGCATAGTAAGCCGATATGTGCATATAGATTTGTTTTGTTTTATTCACACATAATATACAGTGGCGCTTATCGCCTATACGGTCATTTGCGCCACGACATTAATTTCAGTAATTTCAGTCCTTTGCCTTTGTAATGTTTCGGACGACTTCCATTCTCGCTCTCTTCCATCATCGGTCACGCTCGTTTTTCATGCGCCCATATCTTGCACTTTGCTGTCGACTTTTGGCTCGGCTCCCCTTCACTCTGCTGTGGGCTTTGGAAACACTGCTACCGCAGCGAGGTCAGCGATGAGGCGCCCAGAGAAACCTCCGACACAAAGTAGTTGGTCCGAACCGGGATTCGAACCACCGCCATTGGTGTCGTGACGCTGGCGCTTAACCAACTGCGCCATTCGCTTCCCCGTGCATATAGATTAGTTCGGAGTGTACCGGCAATGGACTTGGACATGATAACGTGGGTATTTGGCCCCAGCTAGTTTATCACGACTAACCACCGGTATGCGGCCGCAGGCTACATGAGTACGCGAAATGCGGCCGTGAATAACAAAAATGTTGGCCACCCCTGTTTTAGCGGCTACAGAGTGTTGTCATTGTCAGGTATCGTGTACAGCTCATAGTTCAAAATATAATGACATTGATGATCATGATACTTTTTGTTATATTCGTGTTTGTTCAATAAAATATTAGTTCTTTTGTGGTGACTATAACCGTCGCCCATGTTAGAAAGCACAGCGTTGTAATAACGTAGAGTTATCAGACGTGGTTGTTGAACTGCGTTGCCTACTTTTATCTCGATATTGATGTCATGCGGCCCGCGGCCTCCAGGAATTTGGAAAAGTGGCCCGCAACCCATTTTGAGTTGGCGACCCCTGGATTAGAGGCTGTTATAAACAAAATTAGTGTATGCACATTAGTGTCTTACGTCCAATGAAAATTTATCTTGCATCACATCGAATTATTAAGTCACTGGGCAGTTCATCTACTTACCGGTGCAATGGCCTGTTTGTAACGCGAACTCCACAATTTAGGCTTAGACACGCTTCTCTGTTCTTGGACTGATGATCTCAGGCCAAGTCTAGGTCGTAAAGGCATAGCCCTATACATAAAATATTGGTGATTCCACTAAGCTTGCTGATCCATAGGAAAAGTTTGCTTATAGTTCGTGTTCGCACCGCCTTTGTACTACAAATTTGTAATACTCCGAACTCTACCGGTTTAGCTTGAGCAGTGAGCACCCTCTGCAGATCAAAATCAAATCCACCAAGCCGTATGTCTTACGATATTCCTTATGCAGCCTAATTTAAGCTTAATTAGACAGTTGAACCTTATTACTCTTTATGTATAAGGATATGTGGGTAGTAAAGATAATTTGACATTATTTCAGTCGGTTTTCCAATATTGTACGATTGACTTAAGAGCCATCCCGCAGTTGGCTACCCGGGCTGATATAACTGTGTCTTAATCATGAATCTTATGTGAGTAATAATTATTCAAGAAGGTGAACGTTTTATCTTTGACAACACAAGGCTGCCGAACGTTGTTATTGAGAGATATGTTGATTTGTGTACTGCATAGATAAGAAATGAATGGAGCCTAAGCTTATCCATAAACAACAGTCATCCTTTACTCGGATTGTGCGGGTTTCTATAGCAATGCATTCCTGATTTGAACGCCCACCGTACCATCCAATCGTCTAACATTAGGGTTACCATATTTTGGAATCAGGAAAGGAGAAAACTATTTCAAAATTTTAAAACACAGAATATAGGTGGAAAATCCTGAAGAAGTGGTAAATTTTTACCACTTCGTCGTCGGCTGACTAAAATAAAAAAAGTCAACTTTCGCTCAGGTTCCGAAATACCCGCAGGAGCGTCACTTCGGTGCTGATTTACGGCATCTCAGTCAAATTATGCTATAAATTTGACCAAAATTCCTAAGAAGAGGACAAAATCTCAACAAGGAGGACATTTAGGCGTACTCGGAGGACATTTTCAAAAACCCGAAAAAGGAGGACAAATCCTCCGTATGGTAACCCAATCTAACATACCTTATCACGCGAAGCATCTTTTGGAATGTTGTCAGAAAAATGAACCAAAGGTGCTAGTCGCAACATTGATGCTACACTGTAAACGAAAATGGTGTGTTTTCGCAATTCACACCCTAGCGTAGGGTGTGTTTTGGGTCATCACACCTATTGGGTACTAAATTTGTCATTTACACCTAAGCTATTGGTGGAAATGAGCCGAATACACCCCTACACACATACACTGTAAAAAATAAAGGTGGATTTTAGGGTGGAATTAGGGTGGAAATATTGTTTCCACTTATAATCAAAGGAGGGTGACTATAATACACCTCCTGAAAGGTGATATCCTTCTTTCCACCCCTATTTGACCGTGGATGATGAATCCGCCTATACGCGTGAGGTGCGCATACGGGGTTGTTGTCGCGAAATTTAATGCGTGTGCCCAAGGTGGCTGGTTAAACACACATATGAAGGCCGGAAGGACATTGGTATGTAATATGTGACCCTCATATCGGTACACAGAGACAGCGAGATAATAGTTATAAGCCAACCGCGCAACCGTGCACATAATCATTGAATGAAAATCTCTATCTTCATTGCGGGGAGCAGATATTTGTTCAATGTTCAGTTTGAAAGTGTTGGAATCAACAATTATTCAAACGTCCGTTGGTCGTCCGCTGTACTAGTAGTTCGTCCGTTACTATATAGGTTACTTCGTATGTTAGTTATATGCCGTTACCGTCTATAGTTAGAAGTTTGTTGTTGCCATTGTTACGGTGCGAGTTACTAGGTCTGTGATTTTACTGTGACGTCAGAATGATACAGACGGTGAATGAAATCGTCAGACTGATGCCTGCTTCTGATTGGTTGTTGTATCACTAAAAAGTTCGGGTGGCAAAAAGATGGCGCCGACAACACAGTTGTCTTCGACAAATTTTGTAGTAAGAGAAGCGAGTTTTTGTGAGTCCATGGAGTATACGAGAGGGAGATAGTTGGCTTTGGATTATGGATTGGCGTTGTCATGCTTGTTTTAGAAATGCGTTATCGTGTTGGACATACTTGCCCAGCCTGTCAAGTCTTCGGCTGTGAAATTGGATCGTGCAATCACATTGCCACGGCATGCAACAGCTACAGATGCCATTTAGATTCTCATCACATGACGGTGCAGGCCAGATACCAGCTATTCATGAACATTTGCTAATCAATCTGTCTATTTAGGTAGCCATGAAATTGTTAGTTAAGCTATCAAATTATTGTCCGTTGATTACTGTCGACGACGCTTCTGAGATAAGAAGAGAGGTTTCGGAAATACACAAAGTTGAACTCCATGATCGTGACTTCAAAATCCAGTGTTATGACAGAAGATTAGGCCAGTATCTAGATCTGGAGTATGCGGATGTCGGAGATGATGACGTCTTCAAAGAGGACATTGCAATATGTCAAGTAATTGTAAGTAAGCACACACTGAATTCACATCATTTACTTGCTGCTAGCAGAACATTTTTTAGTAGTCCAATTCTAGTGCGAAAGTCGTTACATTTCTATTGTCGAATTTATCCAGCGTATAATTCACTGGTAGCCGTGGCCCGTCGGTATACATGTTTTGTAGGACCGAATTCTGCAGTACGCTTCTTGTTTTGTAATGCCACCCCTGGTCTGCTCATATACTAGGCTTACCATACGTCCTCTTTTGAGAGGATTTGTCCTCTTTTTTGACTTTTTTGAAAGTGTCCTCGGAGGACGCCCTTTTGTCCTCTTTTTTGAGATTTTGTCCTCTTTTTTGAAAATTTAGGTCAGATTTAGAGCAAATTGCGAGTGATATGCCGCAAATTAGCACAGAAGTGAAGCTCCGGGGGGTATTTCGGAGTGAAAAACGGTGATTTGAGCTCTGAGCGAAAAGGTGACCTTTATTTTTTTATTTTTTTTTAGTCATCCACCTTGGAAATGTGGAGAGAAAAACGGTATTTTGAGAATTCTACAGAATTCTACTCCGGTTTTGCAAGTTTTAAATTTCTGAAAAAGTGTCCTCTTTTTAGATTTCCAAAATATGGTAAGCCTACCATATACCTGCTTTTGATTGCGTTTGCGTAATATTGATAGTACATTGACTCTTGCTGGTGCGAGACAACATTGTTGTGTTTAAGAACTACGATTGGTTGTGTGTCGCACGTGCAACAGCTTTCAAAAATGCTTCATGAAGACTAAGTTTCGGTGTCACTGTACTGAATGTCCTATCAAGTTAATTTGAATTATTCCACGCCCGCAAAAGTAAAGTATATGCATATTGCATATTGTATATCCACACAAGTGCATGCCATCTCACAGTTTGAAAAGCAATGCTGCAAAGCCAATTTTGGTTTCGTCAGTATTCCTTGCTCCTATAAGTACACATCTCTTTACCCAGGTAAATATTGCATTGCCGAGAAAATGAGTGATCCATTGGATGTGCTGTCGGAAATCGCCCTCAATTCGACGCCAGGTACTCATGACGGAAACGACAGTTCTGGTGAGTTATACTAAATTTTGTACTGAGCTGTTGGTTTTAACAGAACTTACGATCTCGTCAATTATGCAATCAAGTAATTAATTGTGATCCATTATTTGCCATATGTGCTCATTAGTCATGTTCAATTGTACAGCAATCAACATCATGAGTTGGCATGAGTTTTTGTGCCGTTTTTGATCTATGCCAGGGGGATCAACCTGTAGCCTTAGAAGCCGATATGAATAAATAGGTGAGCTCCGAGTATAAAATAAATGGACATAATCGACAAATTAATGCGGATATTTGGCTTCAAGT